>ML808811.1:73118-114006 GCA_009831015.1 Picea engelmannii
GAATTTTCTAGTAAAACAAAAGATTGGGCATCTGCACCTTACTGTTCTTCTAAAAGTATGAGCATGCAACTAGGGAAAACACAAACTGGTGTTTAGAATCTTTGAAAGCAATAAGAGGAGTGATTGAGGATGTGCAAGTGGTTACTAGAAACTTTTTCGAACTAAACCAAATCGGTTGTGAGGATGAGCTCTCTTTACACCAGAGGAGTTCCCACGAACTACTCCAATGCACAACGAAGGAGTTCGTGTATGATTTAAGAAATTCTTGACAAATTGTATTCATTTTTCAGGATTAATATCTGACTCCTTGTCAACATTCCCGAGAGAACACAACACCTCAACCACGAGAAGAGGAACCACAAATCTTACTAGGGAAGTTTATGTGAAATTTCAATTAGTTAATGCTTCAATTTTATGGGTTTGGATGCTTGTTTCTAATAGTTTTCATCTAAGATCACTCATTGTCACATGTTGAATGGTGCTAGGTACCAACGTCGAGGGGAGGTCGTGCTCAACGTCCTCGCAATGCTATCCACAAACAATAACAACAAAGTAGTAATAACAACAGTTGTCCTGGCGACATAGAAACAACAAAATAAATTTAATTCAAATCGCTGAAGAAGAGGTTTGAACAAGGATGATTTTAAGGATGGAAATTTATTTTAAAATTTAGAAACCTTGGCGAATATTACTAATCTTTCATATGGTAACTATAAATGATTGGCGATTTTTTGTAAAAATATTCAAATTTCTAAGTATTTTATATAGTTTTTATAAAATTTTGGCGATTTTTAAGGTAAAATAATTTTATTCTATAGAATTTGGGCGAATCATTTTTAAAAAAGCGAATCTCATTTTTGGAAAAACCATGGAAAATTAGCCCATTAGCAAAATTTAGCCCTTAAAATCATCCCTAGGTTTGAACCCCGTGATGATTGAGTACCAAGATTGGATAACCAAGAGGTCCCAATGTCCAAACTAATTATTACATTGGGAGGAGGGAACTATAGCCAAAATCCATTACGACCCGCCAACACTGGAAGATAAATTAAAAATGTAACCGCCATTCTAGTTCCTACATCATCACAAAGAGGATAAGGACAAACATTGGTAAATGAAGGGCCACAGAGGAAGGTGAAAGGCCGAGAGTCATATTGAACTCCAATAAATACTAGAATTGTATCCAAGAAAAGGGCTTTTTGGCTCTTCAAACATTGTACATTTCTGAACTATTTTGGGAAGACATTGTCAACTAAAATTGAGAGCTTTCCATGGAGCTTGGATGTATTATTGCTGGAAATGTTAATATTGAGAAGTCCCGAGGGACAACTTTTGATAGAGAGAACAACTTATGTATATTGATGTTTGTTGTGAACCACTTCCAACAAAATGTTTGTTGTTCACATGGGTTGTAAGAGCATGTTAGCTTACAGAGTTTTCTGATGCAATTATTGTTTTTCTTGTAGTTTTGTTATTCTTTCTCATGTTTTATGTCCTGAGCATATGAGCCATCGATGCATGTGATATAGTGACTTAGACTATTTTGGTTATATATTCATGTGCATGTGTTATCTAATGTCATTTATTCATTACAACTATCTGGGTGAAGCTATTGGTAGAGTTAGTTTCATGTCGTTGCACATTCAATTACGAATAATTTGTTTCTAGCTAGGCTAGGATAAGTTTAGAGTAGATTAGATTTCCTTCATGTATTTACATAGTCTTCAGCTACATCTTTTGTTTGCATAACCATCCATCATTCACCTTCATCGGTGGACCAAGACACAATCGGTAAAACCACAACTAGTAATGGTAGTCGGGCTAGAATCCAGATGGGTTCCCTATTCCAAACAATGAGAGGTCTAAGGGACTTCTTATCGGGGGAAACCCCCACTGTTGACAAAGAGGGATTTTGCACCAGTAAATAGGAGTAAAAAGGCTTAAACCCCTATAGAAGTAACAAACCCTAACTCATACACAAGAGACTCCAGAACCCATGTGATAAGACACTAATTTACTTGCATTGGAGATTGATTATTCATGCATTGATATACATGATTTCTTGAGATATTGCAATTGTTTAAGTTGGATCTGATTCTATATATTATAAGATTTATTATGCCCTAGGGCCATCCTAATTAGCCAAGTGATTCTCATTGCTGTTATAAATTTATTCTACAACAAATAGGGCTGGAACAAACTCATATTTATCTCTTGGTTTACTCACTATTCTACCACTAAATTCCACTTGCAATCTGCTATAATTAATCTACTAGTTGCTAGCTATCATTGGGGTGGATTGCTTGTTGATTTTGGTGCCTAGAATTTCCTTCTATAGCAATTTTTTTCTACAGCCATAAGGCTGTTACAAATCTTATTGATAACACTAATCAACAACCCTCTAAACACCATCAAAGTCTTGTTTTAATAATTGGAAGTTGAACTAGTCATTGCTAGCTTTGTTTCCAACATATTGTACTTGATTTTGGTGGTTAAATTTGCATCTCTTATTATCATTTGTTGCTGATATATATATTTCCATACCACTGCAATTTGGGACAATAAGGTTTCTTGATGAATCTCCTTTGGTTTTGAGGCTTCATTTGTTATATATTTTCTTGTTTCGGGCAAGGCTAATATTGTTTTGAAAGTACTTCACCTTTGGCAACAAATCACCTTCTCACAAGACTATTTATTAAGCCACATATCTACTCTCGACCTTGACCTATAGGGGCACCTTTCATATCTTATCACTTTCCATCTAAATGCCCCTAGGGTCACCCTGAATTCTCCCCTGAATTCCCCCCTTGTGGTGATTTCATCACGACTAAAGTGAGGGGAGTGTTTATCTAAGGTGACAGTTGGTAAATACTCCCATAGTTGTCACACCTTTGTGGTTTGGGTTGGGATATTCCCAAACTACAATCTCTGTGATAACATTTTGGTGCCGTTTCCATGGAGGATTTTAAATCATTTTCGATCCTGTAAGGATACTTGGAAAGTCTATACCAAATCCTTTCCCATAACTTGTCTGGCGACTCCATTTGAGGGAAGTTCCCTTTTCGTTTTTTGATGAACTTCTTGTAAGTTTATCTGGCGACTCCATTGAGGTATTACCCTAAGTGATGGAAGTATGTCTTTGTGGCGCTTTCATGAAGCATACAAAGCTTTGGACATTGAGTCCATTTATGCTTACAATGAGAATGCAGGCTCATTTATATATCCTCACATGGGTGCCCTTTCATGAATAGACACATCCTTTAGATAAGACATGCCTTTTTATTTATGATGTGTTTAATTATTATTTATTATATCTATTTGTATATATATTGTGTTCATAACATGGGAGGATTGCTTGGAGTTTGATGGTGATCCGTCTTCGGCCGTTGCACATGTTGTCAAGTTTACTGAATTTATTTTATGTTTGGGTATAGAACATGAAGATGTGATAGTACGATTATTTCTCTTGTCACTTGAGGAGAAGCAAATAGACTGGATCAGACATTATTGCAAACCTAAAAGTATATCTTCTTCAATGGTCCTTATCCGAGAATTACTTAAGTATTGGGGCCCTAGAACTCAGAAATTTGAAGATACTATTCAAGACCTCAAAGATGCCTTTCTGGGACAAGGTTTACCCTTAGACCCTATTGAAGAATTGAGGGAAACACTCCTTCTAGAATTTGTTGAAACAATAATTGAGAAGCAAGAAGATGACGATAGTAATGAATAATTTTTTGGGTGCCTCAAAGAAAACATAGAATAAGACAATGAGTTTTGTGAACAATTAATAGAGCATTTCCATAATAAAAACTTCTTGGTCGAGTTTTGTGTGCAAAGAAAAGAAGAATATGACACTATCCTTTGGAATCATGAGAAGAAGCCTACCTAAAACACATCATGGGAGGTTGCCATTTCCTATTATGGAGTGAAGTCACTGTGTGATTATGTGACAAAGAAATACGGTTACCAAAAAAACTTTCCAACCCAGGATCTATCAATCTTGATGCCTAAAGAAGTCTTGAAACTCATTGAAGATCAAGCCCGTGGTGATGAATATTTTCTCAGAGAGCACGTCCATGAAGAAAGTTGTCGATAAGAAGAATATTTCAATGAAGTGCAACATCTCGAGAACCAGGATGAGACATTGGTATCCTTTCATCCGCTTGATAAATATGAATTTTTCCTACCCCACATTCCTCCTTGAGTTTTTAATATCAAGAAAACAACTTATCAATAGGTTTATCAACCCCTCAAAGAGGAGCATGAATTACATCATGAAGGATCGATTGAATGAGATCCCAAAGAGGTGAGTCATCAGGAACAAGAACATCAGTTACCTCATGAATGTACTGAGCGCTTTGATGACTTAATCCAAGAAGAAGCTCCTCATGAATATGACGTTCTTGTGTCTACCTTTCCATTTGATGAGGACATCCATGCCTCTGTTCCTCCTGCACATCAAGAAGATAACATGGTAAGTTATAATATTTTTGAAAACGTTGTTGATACTTTATTCTATGATTTTGGAAAAGAGGAAGTGCTATAGGAGCCCTTGGATGCAATATACCCTTTGTGTAATAATGTGATTGCGAACATTGATGATTTCATACATGTTGGAAGGCATAGATGGGATGTTTATTGTTTTGGTTTTGATGGGGATCCCATCTACGACACCGAGGGAAATTTCCAGATAAAGAATACATAAGTCTTTCTTTTGGAAGGTTGCTTTTCGTACATGGACCATCAAGATATTTGGAAGCTTAGTGATAACATGATCACTGTCCTTTTTCATCCACTCGAGGATGACTTGTTGCAGTGCACTTATGATGAATCTCAACCCTATCTCGTGGATTATCCTTTTGATGAATTTGAGGAATCAGAACTATTATTTGATGAAGGTTCCCAACCATCTTTGTGCTTGAATTTTGATGGATGTGAGGACGTGGCCAACTCAGAACAATCAGGGATATACACTCCAAAGAAATAATATTTTCATCCTAGAGATTTCAATAGGGATTTGAAGATAAAGAGGTGTTAAAATAATTGATGTGCTCGTTTTACCATAGACAATATCACAATATTGTCACCCAACCATAGGCATGCAACCACCCCTGAGCACCTTTAGCCTTTGATAGAGTCTCCATATCCACAGAACAAATACCATACACATTTGCAGTAACTGTAGCTGCACTACTCTCTTAAACTTGCGCCATACTTAGCTAGTACATCACCAAGAGAATCACCAAGAATATCACTTGATAGCGTTAGAGAGAGACCAAGACCAAGATATTACCATATGCCCTTATTCCTCCTCGCAGCTACACTTGCAGCTGCCACTGCAACTCTCCACAAGACTTTCGCTCTGACTGGGTGTACAAATGAGATAAAACATCCTCCATTTATATTAATCTATTCGGTGACTTTTCTGGCTGGGCCGACCTGACTTTATGGTAATTACATTTTTTGTTTATCTTTTTCTTGTTGAACTGACTTGTCTTTCTGGAAGATAATATTCTAATATTATTTATTTTGCTAGGCTGACTTGTCTTCTAGGGTTTTCACACATCTGTTTAGGGTTTCCCTTGCTTTCAGAATATTCCATTCTAGTCAAAGATTAAATGTGGAGGTTAATACCTCCTGCAACCTCCATACCATCAACACTCCCTCCTAGCTAGGGAGGTATTAACGATAATGGTCTTGAGAACACACAGACCATTATGTTAGTAGCATCATCATAGTCACACAAGCTATCTCATGATCATGTAGATCAGGTCACGAGCATCATCATCAATATCAATATCGTCTGATAATGTCCTGGAATCCACATACATAATCGTTTGCATCATCTCTCGAGGCCATACTCCATTTGAGTAATCAGGAATGATGTTGATGAAGTCATGTGCTGAACTCAACGCACTCAACAAAGTGTCTCGCATGAGTCACCCACTCAATAGAGTAATATAGAGACCATTCTTCTAATCTAGACATACATCCTAGAAGAACAACGATCCCAACAAACGCTGAAAGCCCCACAATGGGCTACAGGGACCATTGTCGACCTACCTTTCTGGTAATTATATTTTCTATTTATCTTTTTCCTGTGGAGCTGACTTGTCTTTCTAGAAGATAATATTCTAATATTATTTATTCTACTAGGATGACTTGTCTTCTAGGGTTTTCACACATCTATTTAGGGTTTCCCTTGCTCTCAGAATATTCCATTCTAGTCAAAGGTTACACATGGAGGCTAATACCTCCCATAGCTACCGTACCATCAACACTCCCTCCTAGCTAGGGAGGTATTAATGATAATAGTATTGAGCACACATAGACCATTTTATTGGTAGCATCATCATAGCCACACATGCTATCTCATGATCACGCAGATCAAGTCATGAGCATCATCATCACTATCAATATCGTCTGATGGTATCCTGACATCAACATACATCATCGTTTGCATCATCTCTTGAGGCCATACTCCATCTGAGTAATCAGGCATGATGTTGAATAAGTCAAGTGATGAAATCAACACACTCAATAGAGTGTCTCGCATGAGTCACCCACTCAACAGAGTAATATAGAGACTATTCTTCTAATCTCGACATACGTCCTAGAAGAATAGTGGTCCCAACAAATGTTGAAATCCCCACAATGGGATACAAGGATCATTCTTCTAATCCAGACCTATGTCCTAGAAGAATGTTATTCCTCCCAGATGCTGAAAGCCATGCCATGGGCTACAAAGACCATTCCTATAGGCATGTCAGTCTCAGACTATTTTCTGATCCGGTCATATGTACCATAGAGATCAATATCTACCCATATTCCTTAGAAAATATTGGTTCCGTATCAACCACCCTAATCGGGACGTCATGTCCTTAGGGGGAGGACTATTCAACCTAATAGAGCCAATAAACATGCCTCAAGAGAATATCAGTCCCAAACCATTTTCCTAATTGGGCCATAATCTGTGCCTTAGGAAAATACCAGTCCATGATATGCCAACAATCTGTCAACCTAGACCATTCTCCACAAGAAGAATTCCATCCACCAACAATCTGTTCTTTCTGGAGAATGTCTATCTACCATCACATTGACTATCCATCTAGATGAAAATCATCTCCAACACTAGTGATAGTCTCCATGGAAATCATATAGTAGCATAAAACTGCTACAATGCCATCCAATGGAACAAAACTATGTCTATCCATAGTAGTACACAACTACTGCCCAGTGGTACACAACCACTCCTAGTAGCACACAACTAATAACCTGATCCAGATTTTATGAGCAGAATGAAATGAATACAGATTATTAACAGGTGCTTAACACAAAATAAGATAGATACAGTAAAACTGGTTTTCTATTCAATAACGAAATAAGCTAAAACTGTAAAATGCAGCGGAAACAAGCTTGCTGGAATGGTGGCGGCTTATCTCTGAGAAGAGATGTGACGACAACGTGCATTCGCAAGAAGAAGATTACAATGAGGCTTTGAAAGCCTTTTTACAATAAGAAAGAATTCCAAAAACCCTAGACATCCAAAAACCTAACCCTAGGAGATGAAACACCAAAAGTCACGTGGGCCCCGTTTGGGTAAGCTAGTACATCAACTTCCCGGGGTCGTAACTTTTGGATACGATCTCCATTTTAGGCATGTGATAGACCATTGGAAAGGTATCTTTGAGGATATTCATTTTAGGAGTTCAATCATGCATTTGGATATCATGAAGGATCTCAATACCGAAAAACCTTCATTTAGGCCCTCAAAATGGCCCCGGAAGTAAAAACTGCTAAAAATAGTAAATTGCCAAAAATGTTAGAAAACTGTTTTGAGCCAGTTGGAAAAGGTGGGTGGCCACCGATATCCATATGGATCAATCCTCCCTCCTTAGGAAGCAATGGTCTCCATTGCGTTGAGGTCCTCCATTAGATGAGGAAATTTCTGCTGAATTTGGCCCCGGGTGAGCCACTTGCCTTGGTGTAGGAATTGCCCTGCTTTGACGACTCGATAAAGCTGGATCCTTTGTTGTCGAGTGCCCTTGATATGTTTGTCCAAAATCTAATCATTGGATGCCTGTTGTATGCAGTCGGAGTTGAGATCTGTTGGTGTCAGTTGTTCTGCTACTTCTGAGGTGTCCAATAATGGTGGGAAATAAGGGCGAAGGAGATCCACGTTGAACACTGGGTGCAGGCCAAGGAAAGGAGGAATGTTGAGCTCAAAATAATTATCCCCCACGACCTTGGTGATAGTGTATGGTCCATAACGGAGTGGGCGAAGCTTCCAATGGGGTCCTGTAAGGCGTTCTTTCTGCAAGTGCAACCAAACTTTGTCTCCCACCTGAAACTTATGCGGCACTCGGTGTTGATCATGGCGCTGTTTGTACTTGTCATTGAACTTCTGTAGGATATCCTGAACCTGTTGGCGAATGTGATGGATCCGCTCAATGAACTGGGTGGCTTTGTCAGCTTTAGTTGGCGCAGGAGATGAGTCAGTCGAGGTGACCGCAAGGGGAAGTGCAACATCTATGGGACTCAATGGTTGGAATCCCAACCCCACTTGGAAGGGGCTATGGCCGGTTGAGCTATGCAAGGCTCGGTTGTAGCTATACTGGACATAAGGAAGGCTCTCATTCCATGTGCGAGGGTTCTTTGAATTCTACATGCGAAGTATATGCACAATCATTCGATTTACAACCTCGGTTTGGCCATCTGTCTGGGGGTGGAAGGCCGTGGATTTGGTGAGCTTGGTGTCCAGCAGTGACCAGAGGCTCGACCAGAATGTACTGAGAAATCAACTATCCTGATCTGAGACAATGGTTTGTGGGATTCCAAAATGTACCCAGACTCGTTCAAAGAAGAGCTTGGCAGTGGCCTCTGCTGTGATGCTCTTCTTGTAGGCAACTAGAATCGCCATCTTAGAAAAGCGATCAACAACCACAAAGACACAGTCATTTCCCCACTTGGTGGATGGGAGGCCTGACATGTAGTCCATCGAGATGGATTCCCATGGCCTGTCAGGAGTAGGAAGAGGGGTGTACAAGCCCTGTTTCTTAGTGGTCGGTTTGGCAATAGCGCAGGCAATGCAGGACCTGATATACTTGCCGACCTCTTGTCGAAGTTTCGGCCAGTAGAAATGTTTTTGTAGCATCGCCACTGTCTTTTCGATGCCGAAGTGTCCTGCCACCCGACTATAGTGGGCTTCCTAGATCAGCTTCGCTCTCTCGCTTGATGGAACACAGATATGGCCCAGACGACACAACAACCCATCCTGAAGATGGAAATTATCGACAACTGCATTTGCACCCAACATTTGGTAGGTGGTGGAGAAGTCAGGGTCTGTCTCATAGAGTTGGGGCCATCCAGATGTCTCATGGCTGCAAGAGTCTATCACCATGGTGAGTGCCGCGACTGGTGGTCTGTTGAGGCAATCAACGACGCGATTGGTGCTTCCTGTTTTATACTTGATGTTGAGGTGGAATTGCTGCAAGTATGTGGACCACTTTTGATGGCGGTCATTTTGCAGTTTTCGCTGTGTATGCATGAACTACAGTGGCTTATGATCAGTGTGGATGACTGTCTCCTTCCCAATAATGTAATGTCTCCACTGGCGACATGCTTGCACAATGGAGTACATTTCTTTGTTGTAAGTAGGGTACTTACGGACAGTATCTGACAATGTCTCACTATGATAAGCCACGAGGTGGCCGTGCTGAGTGAAAACGACGCCCACAACATAGTCTAAAGCATCTGTCTCGATCTCAAAGGGATGCTACAGGTCTGGTAGTGAAAGTACAGGGGCTAAGCACAAGCGCTGCTTCAAATCATCGAACGCTTGTTGTTGGGACTGACCCCATGCAAATTTCGCCTTACCACTACCCTTGTTTATTTGGCCGAGGCCCATGCAATATGGGAGAAACCCAACACGAACCTGCGGTAGAAATTAGCAAGTCCCAAGAAGCTCCGAAGCTCAATGAGTGTTGTTGGGGCTGACCAATCATGGATGACTTGGATCTTGGCTGGATCCACATGTATGCCATGCTGATCAATGATGTAGCCCAGTTAATGGACCCTGTCCATGCCGAAGGAGCATTTTTCCATTGGGCAGCGGTGCGCCAGGGGTCAGATCGATGGGCTGCTTGACCTGGCAGTGCAAAGGTACCCTTGTAGGTGATGAGAAGATATCCGAGTATTCTTCCATGACCTTATCTACTTGCTTCTTCTGTGTGGAGAGGTCATCCGTAGAGATCCTGGATGTGGCTGCGATATTTTGCTTATTCTGAGAGCGAATCATGAAGAAGACAAACTTCTCCATCTGAGAGATGACCTTCCTGCATTGCTTAGCAGAGATCAAGGAAATAACACTAGGTGGGATTGCCTCGAGTATCCTGTACAATTTCCTGTTCAAAGTAATAATAACACTATGAGGCCTAGACTCATATACAACATGACATTTCCATAAATAAGGTTGGCCCAAAAGAACATCACAAAATTCAAGAGGAGCAACATCACACAATACCTTGTCTTTGAAGGGCTTGATGCCGTATGATAGTCGACACTGTTGGCCGACGCGAAGATCGCTTCCTTGGCAGAGCCATCCAATGGTGTAGGGTTGTGGGTGCGACGTTGTTGGTAGGGCCAACCACTTAATGACCTCTGCTGAGATGAGGTTCTTTTGGCTACCGCTGTCAACAATGAAGTGTAGCGGGGTGCCTTTTACCCACATCTGTGAATGGAAGAGGCACTCTCCTTCTTCTGGCTCATGTGGTTCACCAGGCTGGATCTTGGTGGTAGCAACGGTGGCACTGGGTTCTGTGTCAATGATCCATATTCCCCTTTCTGGTTCTTTCTTAGAGTCAGAATTTGCATCCGATTTAGAGGCTTTCACTTTGGCCACCAACGACTGCTTTGAGCGACAGCCAGCAGTGTTATGCCAAGGGCTCTTATGGAAGTCGCACCACTTCCCGGTATCTTTCTTTGTCTTTCCGGTGTCCTTCTTTGATTGCGGCTTGTACTGGTTGTCTTGATACTATCCATATTTGCTCTGTCTTTTGTTCGGTGGGTTGGGGCCGCCCTTTCCTGGCTTTTGTTATGAGGGGTTCCCAGGCCCAAATTGCCGCGTCTTTTGTTTGAGCTTTTGCTCGATTTTGATGGCATATCGGTAGGCTGCGCCCAAGGATGAGATGTCTAGAAATTCCATTTTGGTCTGGATGTATCTATGCAGAGCACCGCGATACTTGAGCACCAGATGTCACTCCGAATATTTGATACCCAACTTGGTGCACAAGGTATGGAAGATATTTGTGAAATCTGGCACTGTTTGGTCTCTTTCTTGCTGCAGTGTGGTCCATTTGGTATACAGGTCGTCATAACTTCCGACAGGGTAGTATTGTTCCTTAATAGCATCCCTGAAGGATTCCTAGGTGGCCATGACTGAAAATAATGAGGTTTCCTCTGTTTCCTTTTGCTCATAGAAAGTTTCCCACCAATCTTTGACATGGGGAACGACTTTGAGGAGCGCAAAAGTAATCTTTTCTCTATTCGAAAATTTATGAACAAAAAAATACCCTTCTAGTAGATTCAACCACTTGTCTACAACATCTGCGTCTATTTGACCTTCAAATATAGGAATATCAAATTTTATTTTTACCTTGAAGGGGGCGGCGCCTCCGTTCGAAGAAGATGCATCACCTGTTGGTAGTCGCCGAAGGATTTGCGCGAAACTATCCATCATCTCGTTCCTCTGTTGTGTGAGGGATTCCTCAATCAACAGTTTGAAAGGATCTCATGTCCCGTCATCTTTCTTTTCCCATGCCATGGGAGGTCGCTTGGGTGTGCGAGAGCTTCTTTCCTCAAGAGAAACAAGCTCGAGACCCAACTCTTTGTACTTCGACCTCGTTGGGGACATGCATTAAGGCAACAAGGAGAAGACCGCTCTGATACCACTGATCCAGATTTTATGAGCATAATGAAATGAATATAGATTATTAACAGGTGCTTAACACAAAATAACAGAGATACAGTAAAACTGGTTTTCTATTCAATAACGAAATAAGCTAAAACTGTAAGATGTAGCGGAAACAAGCTTGCTGGAATGGTGGCGACTTATCTCTGAGAAGAGATGTGACGGCAACGCGCATTCACAAGAAGAAGATTAAAATGAGGCTCTGAAGTCCTTTTTACAATAATCAAGAATGCAAAAAACCCTAGACATCTAAAAACCTAACTCTAGGAGATGAAACGCCAAAAGTCATGTGGGCGCCGTTTGGGTGAGCTAGTACATCAACTTCCCGGGGTCATAACTTTTGCATACGATCTCCGTTTTAGGCGTGTGATAGCCCGTTGGAAAGGTATCGTCGAGGAGATTCATTTTGGGGGACCAATATGTCTTCATATATCATTGAGGATCTCGATACCAAAAAACCTTCATTTATGCCCTCAAAATGGCCCCGGAAGTAAAAACTGCTAAAAATAGTAAATTGCCAAAAATGTCAGAAAACTGTTTTGAGCCAGTTGGAAAAGGTGGGTAACCACTGATATCCATCTGGATCATAACCAATGACAAAAAATCACTACTAGTGGAACACATCCATCAAAATAACATACAACTTCTGTCCAAAAACATACAGTCTCCATAACAATCAAATCATATCATTTGATATCATCCTGCATCACCTTTAGGCCATACTAGCATGATGCAAATGAATCATATCTAATATGCATTGATGATATGAGGTATCATCTACATCATCTCTAAGTCGTACTAGCATGACATATCTAGCATTATGCCAATGCATCATATCTAAGTTGTGTGCCACCTCTAAGCTATACTCGCATGATGTATATCAGTGCCTCACTATGTCATCTCTAAGTTGTATGATCATCTCTAAGTCGTACTGGCATGACATATCTAACACGATGCCAATGCATCATACCTAAGTTGTATTCCACATCTAAGTTGTACTCGCATGATCATATCTAGCATGACACGATACCTCTGCATCATCTCTAAGCTGTATGGTCATCTCTAAGCCGTACTGGCATGACATATCTAACATGATGTCAATATATCATATCTAAGTTGTATGTCTATCTAAGTTGTACTTGCATGGCCATATCTAGCATGATGAAGCTCACCAACATCGTATCTAAGTTGTACTAGCATGATGTCAATACATCATATCTAAGCTGTATGTCCACCTCTAAGATGTACTAGCATGATGCTCCTCAGGCCATTATATCAACAACTCCGACCATCTGTATCATATATGAGTTGTACTAGCATGATCATATCTAGCATTATGCAAGCATAATATCTAAGATGTATGACCATCTCTAACCTGTACTAGCATGACACGGATCCGTAGCTCACTAACAATCCATGATGCCACATATCAGTGCTCCCTCCCAACCGAGTAAGTCATCTCTTCCCTTTCGACCAAGGGAGCAATCTCCACGGGCCCCATCTTGTCTCTCAAGTATGAAAACTTTATCTTGGACAAAGGCTTCATCAAAATATTTGCAGTCTGCTCATCAATGGAGATATATCAGGGAACCACTTCTCCCCTCTAGAATTTATCATGAAAATAATACTTGATCTCGATGTGCTTCGACTTGTCATGGAACACTAGGTTCTCTGCGAGCTTCACACAACTCTGGTTATCACAATATATCACAGTCAAATCCAACACCTGATCAAACAATCCAGAAACCAACTTACGAAACCACACTGCTTCCGTACAAGCATCACAAGCTGCAATATACTCTGCTTCTATAGTGCTGAGTGCAACATACTTATGTTTTCTGCTAGTCCATGATATCATAACACATCCCATACTGAAACACATACCAAAAGTACACTTTCTGTCATCTGCACTCCCTGCCTAATCTGAATCAATAAATCCATCCAACTATACATCACTGTTTGAGGCATATCTCAAACCATAAGTTATCATCCCATGAAGATATATCAAGATATGCTTTGCAACTATCCAATGCTCTTGTCTAGGTTCCACTTGGAATTGGCTCAACATGTTCACAAAGAAACAAATTTCCGGCCTAGTATTCACCAAGTACATCAATGAGCCAATCAACTGTTGGTACAGGGACAAGTCTACTGGATCAGAATCAAAGTCTCTCAACTTCCTCATATCATTCAACATGGGAGTTTCCATGGTGTTATCACCATAACAATTTTATTTTGATGGAATCCAAGTCTCGAAATTTGGCGAGGAGCTACATTGATATGGAGGCGCGATAGTTTGGAGTATCGGGTCACATCTAGCGGAGAAGGGATAAATATAGCGGAGGTGCAGAAGTTGATGGGGCCCGAAAAGCCATGGATCTTAAACAACCTAGATCGATGGTCAGGAGACGTATTGGGCGAGGAAATAACACGAAGGCCAATCGCTTGAGAGCGGGCCGGGGGAAATACCATGGTTTCATCTTGTAGACATGTGGCGCCACCAGAGGCATATCGGGGCGAAAAGAGGTCTACCCAAAACCGCTTTAGATTTCCCCTGATATCGAAAAGCACATATAAAAGGGGGGACCTGGTCATTATTTTATGATATTTCAAATCATTTGAGTGTTTGAAAATTGGCTCAAAGGATCCGTTCGAACTGAAGCTCAACAGTGAACCATACTCACGCATTCTCCACTCATTCACAGGTATTTTTCATCATGGCCATGAATCCTGTCATTTTATCCGTAACAGAGAAAGATCCCGCCTATAAAGAAGAAGCCCTAATTGACAGGGACTCCGATATATTTGACACAGAAATAACCGTCTCACCCATTTCTGTATCCAAAGCCAATTTGTTAGATAATGTCGGGAAACAAATACCCTTCCTCGAAGTGGCCCAAGCCTCCATAACCCCTTAATCCGTTGAATTCACGTTCCCTTTCCTAGAATTCATAAGTTGGTGTGCAAAACAATACTCGCAGGAAGAAAAGATCGTTTTGAATAAGTTAGGGTCAGAGGTCTTGTGCAGAGTAGATAGCCCGTAAATTTGACACACCCTTGGTATGCCAGAGTCTTCCCCCGCAGTTTCTGAGCCCTTCGAGGAAGATAAATTGATTACAGTCTACAAAGAATGCCCCCTCGAGGTCAAAACCCTATTTTTGCAAACCATTGTTAAACCCAAACATCATTCTGAGAGTCTGTCGTTGCCTATGAAAGTAAGCGTCATGGTTATTGAGGTCCAGTGGGCCTGTTCCATACTTAGTCAAATTTTAGGATTGGATAACGACAAGTTTGTAGTAGAGGTCATGTTGGGTTTTCTGTTGACCTTTTTCCAGTCAGAGTCCAGTCAATCAGTCTATATCAGTTTTGAAGAGTTCATCGCTGATAATGTGCACAAACATCTAGTAAATTTCCAATCATTGAGACACTTCAGGTATTACACACACTTGTGGAGAATGTTCCTGGAAACAAATAAGACAGAGTTCCCTGAAGCTACATTCATCTCAATTGAATGCAAAAGGATCACAATGCTTATTTTTATAAATAAGATCATGTCCAGGGTTTATAGATTAATCTTCAACACTGACCTGCCAAGGGTTTTGGAAGAAATGAAAAGTTCTTTCCAGCCCAATTCAGAGAACATGGTAGGAGATTGGATGCTTTTCATGCACTCTACTGTAATTTGGGTACATGGTTATCAAGGGGGACCTTACCTTTTACCCTTTTTCTTGACTCCCAGAGTCTTTTCCCTAGAGTTCATCAGGCAAAGGATCATCTCAGAAACATAACATTTTCTAAAAATGCACAAAGCATCTAACTTAAAGTTTCCTTTCATAATAAGACCCTTTGTGGTAAAGACTAGGTCCTATTTGCCTTAGATCCAGGCCAAGCTCAATGAATTTAGGTTTACACAGTTACAAGGGAGGAAATATGATCCACACCAGGTCATATAAAAAAGAAGACTGATGAGCAAACAAGGCCCCTATGAACATGATCATGTTGAAGGATTTGATAAACTGACAAATATGGAAACCTATGCAGATATGGAAGTCATTTTGTAGCCTGATCAGACACAACACATAGAGTCATCCCCGCAACAAATCCAGACACAGAAAACTTCTCCAAAGTTGATTATTAAATCTCCCAAGATGAGTGTTTATAATAAGAGGAGCAGTTCAGAGCCCTTGAGCGTTGGTGGTCAGCAAAATGTTCCCAATAAAATGAAAATCACACCATCCCCACAGATAGTAAACCTGGAGGAGGAAGAACCTAAAGAGAAAATGAACATCGAGATGGTGGAGAGTAGAACCCAAAACGAAGAAGCTAATACAGGGAAAATGCCACAGGGTGAAAGCATCTCAAGAGCTTTCAGCAACAATAAACATGTCTTTAAAAAGGCACCTGGAGCGGTCTACCATCCAAATAAGATTTAGCAAACCAATACGTAGTGAAAGGAAATCTCCCCATGAGTGAAATAAGAGATTTGTTACCTGAAGTAGAGAGGATCTCCCAACACAAGTCTTCCCTGTTTTCTATCAGGGATGTAGAAAGGAAGACACTTAATATAGCGGTGGTAGATGAGGATAAAGTGTCTGAAATCAAGCTACATTATGAAAATATCGGTGCCCTAGATAAGGTAAAATTCCATAGGAATGCCAGTGACATGCTATATTTAGATTACCTGAGTCTGAGTTTGATGGTTTCGAGACAACCCATGCACTTAAATTGGATGGATAGTTGAAACATGAAAAAGCATCCAAAAGACCTTGGAAGACCCAGGTCAAAATATTGGAATCTGAAGGCCCCCAGGGAGTAAAAGCTTCCTTAGACGAGAAAGACAAATTGATTCAAAGCATGAAAAAGAAGCTGAAGATATCTTCCATAGAACATCCACAGATAACAGAGCTGGCTGCTCTAGACCAATAAAAAGAGACATTTAGACATGAAGCACTAAATTACAAAGCCAAAGTATTGCAGCTGGAAAAGGAAAAAGAGAATTGGTCACAAGGACAGGAAGTAACATCAGACATGGCTGATATTGTACCTTCTACTACAAGAACTAGATCAAGCACTGATCGATTGGTTCAGGCTATGTCCCAAGTAAGCTTGAAGACAGAGGAGATACAAAGCCTTAAGGAGGTCATAGAAAAGCTACAACAATAGATGAAAATGAGGGATGAAAAGATGGCCCAATTCCAAAAGGAAAATCAAGATTTTCAAGAAAGGGTGAACACGCTGAAGACGAGGTTGAAAGGAAAAGTACTATTGCAAGGAGATAAACATGTAATCTGGGATGCTATTGCTGCTGAAGCTTCTAAGTTCAGGGTGTATTTAAATTTTATAAACGATAAAGAAAACATGGCTATCACTGCCCGAAGCAGGTGTACGGTTGTAAATGAAACACTTGCAAAAAATCCCTCAGAATGGGCCCAGAACGCTATAAATTTGCTAAATTATGTTCCCACTGCTGAACTTCAGACCATTGGGGTCAAAGACATGACTACATTGATCATTTGGGCCAGGCGGATCATTGCTAAGCACAATCTTCTTAAGTCAATTCAAACCAAAGACGTGCAGATAGAGCAGAGTATACAAGAATTTATGGATACATTTGAAAAATTGTTTATCAAAGGCTTCCCACGATTTTGGGATCGCAAAGGGAAATTATATGACCAAAAGCAGTACAACTCCCTCCTCACACAATGCAGAATGGATCATTCGAAGTTTGAGGGCCTGGAAGAAATCTTGAAGGGACTGAGTCTGGTGGAATATCTAACCACATATTTTGAGATCTTAAATCAGTTTAAGATAGTAAAGATTGGGCTGCCAACTATGTCTTATGCCACTTGCATCGATCTGGAGATTCTGATAAAGGAAATGATGGATTGTGAGATTCCTTCTGACTCACAATGGAAGGAGATCGTGCGGTTAGGAAAGACAAAGTGCATTTTTCCAGGGACCAACAAATAGCTTCCATATGTCACCAGAGTGGCGAGTTTGACAGGAGATCGGAGCAAGACAGATGGCGAAGAGGAAGCCAAGCAGTCAGAGAAATTTGTCCCTAGTTTATGAAACATTTTTGTTTAATCATTGTAAATCGGTTCGCCTACCGAAACCGTTGGTTTGTAATTTTTGTAGTCAGTTTTCGAAACTGAAACGCTTCAATTTCAACCATTGTAATCAAATTGTATAAGTACTAGAAATTCTGAACAAATTAATGTTGGAAGAAGTGCAAGGGCACCTTTTTGTTGTTTCTGAACCCTACTGTAATTTTCTGGAGCTGAATTGAATACATATGCAAAATATTTTGAAGTCTCTATGAAAAGATTCTAATGGTGGTGATATGAGTTTTGTCTCCTTTCATTGTATGTATTTACTGTGTTCTTTATTTCCATTTACATTTTCTTCTGTTTAAATTGGAAAGTTAAAGGCCCAGACTTCATCTTATGGTGCTCTTGGCTTAAGCAATTTAAACTGTGTGTGTTTCTTCTTAACTAATTCAGAATTTATTTCAGTAATGCCCTCATGCAGTTATTTGTTTTCTCCTTCCTACACTTCGCTTAAACTCAATTTGCAGCTCAGATTCATTACCTCATTTAGCCTTTATCCTCTGGAGAATTCCATCGGCCAGTCAATTTTTTCTTTCACTTTCAAAATTTCGACTCTATAGCCCCAAGTGTCCCTCCCCTTCCTTGCCAACAACTTTATAACCCCCCCTCGAAAACAAACTAAATCTAGCCACTGATTTCCAAATAAATACCTAATGACACGAGAGATCCCTGTCTGAGTTAGGCAGGCTAGTTCCCAGCTCTAAAGTAGTTTGAAACAATTACCTCTGTTGTTTGTCTATCAATTGAACAAATTTACAGAGTGCTAACATTCTGGCACCACTGCCGGGGATGAAAGTGAAATCTTCTCTGGGAAAAACGACTTGAAGCTCTAGTTTGATCCCTGAGGGTGACAGTGGATCAAATACTTTATTGGCTGAGATTATTTTTTCCCTGGCGACTCCATTACCAAGAGACCAGTTGCACCAAATAGCGTGATTTATAAATTCTGACTCCCAAGAGAACTCACACCAGGAGAAACCCAGACCCATAAGCTACAATCCCTGTGTCTGATCCTGAAAAGATCGTACATAAAAGAAAAGAAAAGCAAGTAACCCCAGTGTTTCATCTAGACCGATGTTTGTCCTTACGCAAAGACAGAGTGACGAGCATTGAAGACCTTGAGTTTGACATGAAATTTGAACAAACTCTTTTCAGAACCAAGTCTGAATCTTGTTTAAGCGAAGTCATCTTTGAGGAAAAAAAGATTCTGAGATTTGATTTTAGTTGCATCTACCAGGCCTATAGTGATTCATACTCAGAACCAACAGCCTCTTCGATCCATCACAACCACCATGGCAGCTAGATTCTCTCCCCTCATACTACCTGCTCAGCTACATGATTTACCTCAAGACTATAACCTAAGGATGAAACTGTATGATGCTGAAGGTAACATATCAACCTAGAAGAACCTAGATTGGTTTAACGACTTTGTAGACTTAGAGGAGGTGGACTTTGAAGATGTAAAAATGAGACTGTTTACACAAATTATTGCAGGAGAAGTGAGGAAGTGGTTTAGAGCCCTTCCAACAACTAGTATTGTAGATTTTGAGGCCTTTGAAACCATCTTCCTTGCAAAATGGGGCGACAAGAAAAATCCCCTTCAGTTGTTGATCCAGTATAACAACATGAAGAGGTCACCTGACGAAATAGTGCAGGATTTCTCAGCCAGATTCATAAAGGTCTATAATTTGATTCCTACTGAGTTAAACCCCCCCCCTAAAGCTTCTCAGCTCAGATATGTTGATTCCTTTGAAAGTGATTTTGATTTGTTATTGAGAGAACAAAGATCTGCTACACTAGATGATATGATGACTAATGACATAGAATTCGAAGTGAATCTAATGGCTTTAGGGAAGATAAAAGCTAACTCTGGAAGGGACATGAAAAAAACTCAAGATATGGCACAACCTTCAACCTCACAAACATCAAAAGAAAGGTTTGAAACGATGATGAGAACCATGGAGAGGATGATGGAAAGAATGGCCCTGGGTAATAGGCCTAACCCGAGAGAACATGCTGATGGTCCTCCTAGAAATCCGAGGAGGCCAACAATCCCACAAATTAGACAAAGAGAGCAAAGAAATCAGGGGAACAAGCTTCTGATACCCTGAACATACAAGATGATCACCTTGACATCTTATTTGGACCAAGAGTAGAAGAAAATGGTGATAATGAAGAAGTCCCCCCTTTCTCTGTTAGCCTGAAAATCCATGATATGACTCTACACAATGCCATGTTGGATTCCGGAGCATATCATAACCTAATTCCCCATGTGGTCATGGACCAACTAGGTCTGCACATCACAAGGCCTTACAAAGACATGTTCTCTTTTGATTCCAGGAAGGTGAAGTGCCTAGGTCTTATTAAAGATTTGGTGGTATCTTTAGCATAGATCCCAACAAAGAACATGGTTATGGATGTAGTGGTTGCTGACATCCCTCCCAATTTTGGCATGCTGTTGTCAAGGTCTTGGGCTGCAAAATTGAAAGGAACCCTCCAGATGGACATGTCATATGCCACCATCCCTGTTTTTGGTCAGGACAGAAGGTTGTACAGAGAAGTTTTACTCAAATACATGGTCAACAAAAATTCACAGCCAAGTAATCACCCCATCTACTCTGTGGAAACTGAGTTGGGATGTTCCATTTTCTTCAATGACCTATGTTTCGAAGAGAAAGAACCATAAATTGATATGGTTGACAAAGAGATATCTGATCAGCAGATTGAAAAATTTTCAGAGCAACAGGATAAATTAGAAGAGAAGACATGGAAGATGAGTTTCGATGGAGCTGCCTGGAGAGAGGGAGAAGGGGCTGGCATATGGATCAATCACCCGAAAGGAGATTCAAAATTATGTTCTTATAAACTTGTTTTTGAATGCACA
This sequence comes from Picea engelmannii, assembly GCA_009831015.1. Classification (NCBI taxonomy): domain Eukaryota; kingdom Viridiplantae; phylum Streptophyta; class Pinopsida; order Pinales; family Pinaceae; genus Picea; species Picea engelmannii. Next base: position 94,084 of record ML808811.1, read on the forward strand.
AAAAACATGGCCGAATATGAAGCATTAATATTGGGGTTGAAGGTTTTGAAAGAATTGGGTGCCAAAAGAATAGTTGTACATGGAGACTCCGAGCTAATTATATATCAAATAAAAGGCATATACCAAGAAAAACATCCTAGACTGAGGGCTTATAGGAACCTGGTACTAGGCCTTCTTGAGATATTTCTAGAATATAATCTTTCAGCAATTCCAAGAGAACATAATCATGTTGTTGATGCCTTGGCTACTTCAACAACAGTTTTCAAAGTTCCAATTTTCCCTGACAAAAAATACGAGGTTGAGGTCAAGTACATGCCAACAATACTAGATAATATGAAGTACTTGCAAGTTTTTGAAGATGACAAATAGATAGAAATCTACCTCAATATGGAGAATGAATTCGAGAATTTAAACATTGATGATGAATACTGTGATGATGAAGTGGATGCAACTATTTTCACAAAGGAGGGGTATTTCAAAAATCAGATTGCAGACATAGATATCGTTCAGCTAAAGAGCAACATCATTCCCAAAGGTCTAGTCCCATTGGAGAAACTCTTTGATAATAATGATGTGGCCAGAAGTCCAAAGATTACAGTAAATGAAGGGGATGTGGAATATTGCAATATTGGGACTCTAGAGGATCCAAAGATCATTAAGCTATCTAAAACACTAATCCCTGAAGTCAAGGAGAAATATATCAAATTGATGAAAGATTTCCCTGATGTTTTCGCCTGGAGCTATGATGATTTGAAAGTTTATGACACCAGTATAATCCAACATGTTATCCCAATCAAAGAAGATCATAAACTTTTCAAATAGAAATTAAGAAGGATAAATCCTTTACTGTTGCCTTTGATCGAGAAAAAAGTAAAAAAACTATTTGAAGCCAAAATCATAGTGTCCCCGAGATTTTCTAAATGGGTGGAAAATCTGGTGCCAGTCAAAGAAAAGAGCAGAGAAATCAGGTTGTGTGTGGATTTCATAAATCTGAACAAAGTATCTCTAAAGGACAACTACCCAGTACCTAAGATGGATCATATTTTATAGAAGGTGGTAGGTTCTCAGAAAATGTCAATGTTAGACGACTTCTTTGGGTACAATCAGGTTATGGTGCACCCTGATGATCAAGAAAATATGACATTTACCACACCATGGGAAACATTCATGTATGCCAAGATGCCCTTTGGGCTTATGAATGCAGGGGCAACATTTCAAAGAGATATGGACATAGATTTTGCTGATGAAAAAGACAAATTCATTGTTATCTACCTTGATGACATCACTATGTATTCTTCCTCAGATGAGGAACACCTCAAGCATCTTAGAATGGTGTTTCAAAAATGTAGGAAATTCGGGATCTTGTTGAATCCTAAGAAGTAAAATTTCACCATGGAAGAAGGAAAGTTGTTCGGTCACATTATTTCAAAAGAAGGAATAAAGGTAGACCCTAGCAGAGTTGAAGGGATATTAAAAATTGGCATACCCAAAAGTAAAAAGGAGGCACAATCTTTCCTGGGCAAAGTGAATATTCTGAGAAGGTTTATCCCAAATTTGGCCGAAATCATAAAGTATATAACCAACATGCTCAAGAAAGGGAATGACATAAAATGGACCCATGATGCAAGAAAATCCTTTGAAGACATTAAAGTGGCATTAACCAAGGCTCCATTACTGGCCAACCCAAACTTTGAAAAGGACTTCATATTATTCTCTAGTGCCTCAGAGCACACAATTGTTGGTGTTTTACTGCAGAAAGATGAGTAGAATTTTGAGAAGCCCATAGCATATTACAATAAGACATTGAGGGATGCTCCTTTGAAATATTATATCATGTAGAAGCAAGCATATGCATTATTCAAGGCCTTGAAATAATTTAGAGTTTACATCTTGCATTCTCATACTACTGCTTATGTGCCCAGTAGCTCTATGAAAGACATTTTAACCCAACCTGATTCTAAAGGAAAGAGAGGTAAATGGATAACAGTGCTGTTAGAATATGACCTTGAGATCAAACCCACCAAGTTGATCAAGGCACAAGGGCTTGCGAAGCTGATGGCACAGACCAATTGTGAACTCTTAGGAATAAATTTCATTGCAGACCTATCAGAAGGTGCAGAAGAAGTAATAACTCCTCAAATATCTCATAAATTTATTAATTCTACGTGGTATGCAGATATCATCTTTGTATTGAAAAATTTGCAGGCTCCTCCTGAATTTAGTAAAACAAAGGCTAGATTCTTGAAACTGAAGGCAACAAAGTTTTGTATAGTAAATCAATCTCTATATTGGAAAGATCCAGGGAGAATCTTGTTGAGCTGTTTGTTGGAAGAAGAAGCAGAAAATACAATCGGAGAGTTCCATAAGGTGACTGTGGGGGTCATCATTATTGGAAGACATCTGTGCATACTATTTTGAGGGTTGGGTTCTATTGGCCTAACATTTTTCTCGATGTCTATAAAGAGGTTTCAAAATGCCATGAATGCAAGATTTTTTATGGAAAAGGGAAATTGCAGCCTCTGCCTTTGAAACCCATTTCCGTGGAAGCTCCTTTCAGACAACGGGGCCTTGATTTTATAGGGGAAATATATCCATAATCCTCAGCTCAACACAAGTGGATTCTGACAACAACAAATTATTTCACTAAGTGGATTGAGGCAGTTCCCACAAGGCAGACAACATATGATTTTATCATCCGGTTTTTAGAAGAAAATATTCTATCCAGGTTCAGATGCCCGACTAAGATCATAACAGATAATGCAACGAATTTCAAGTCCAAGAAAATAGAAAAAATCTGCAGTGATTACAATATCTCCATTGGTCATTCTACATCATACTACCCTCAAGTAAATGGGTTGGCTCAGTCTTCGAATAAAAGCCTAGTCATAATCATCAAAAAACTGTTGCAAGAAAATAAAAAGGCCTGGCACAAAAATCTCATCCATGCACTGTGGGCTGACATAATATCCTCAAAGAGATCCATAGCCACATCCCCTTTCCAGATCATTTATGGTACAAAGTCATTTTTTCCTATTGCATTGTGATTGCCAGTGATGAAGTTGTTGCAAGAGCAAGATGTAGAAACAAATGCCACTCGAATAAGAAAGGATGAACTAATCAATGTCCAATAGACCAAAGAAAGGGATTTCAATAATGCTCAGCTATGTCAAGACAAGATCAAAGAGGCTTTTGATAGGCGTACCAAGGCAGATGACTTCAAACTGGGAGACTTAGTATTAAAATGGGACGCTCGAAATGAAGATAAGGGAAAGAACGGGAAGTTTGATCATTTGTGGTTGGGACCATTCAAAATTGCAACATACTGTGGAAGTAATGCCTACATACTACATGAGAGTAATGGAGACATCGTTGGAGGAGGGCCTGTGAATGACAGGTTCCTCAAGCATTATATCGTTTAAACATCATCACCCCTTCCATTCATTGTACATAATCATTTTTGTGTTTTCTTTTCGCATGAAGAAGTTGGAATAAAAGAAACATAGTTGAAGCCCAAGGTGAAGGCCTAAGCTATGCTGGGTTGATTTTGAGATTTTGAATAAATTTTGGTGGATTTAGACTACACAAATAAATCACAACCCAATGGGTAGGCACTTGGTGTACTGTTCTTTGCTACCTCGCAGGGAGGATAGCATCCCGAGTTGGAGCCTATGTTATCACCATAAAAATTTTCTTTTGATGGAATCCAAGTCTCGAAATTTGGCGAGGAGCTACATCAATATGGAGGAACGGTAGTTTGGAGTACTAGGTCACATCTAGCAGAGAAGGGATAAATATAGCAAAGGCACGGAAGTTGATGGGGCCCGACAGGCCACAGATCTTTAACAACCCAGATCGATGGTCATGAGACATATCAGGCAAGGAAATATCATGAAGGTTAATCGCTCGAGAGCGGGTCGGGGGAAATACCCTGGTTTCAACTTGCAGAGACATGGCGCCACCAGAGGCATATCGAGGTGAAAAGTGGTCTACCCAAAACCACTTTTCCTCGCCCACGATATCGAAAAGCGCATATAAAGGGGGGTCCCGGTCATTATTTTATGATATTTCAAATCATTTGAACATTTGAAAATTGGCGCAAACGCTCTATTCGAACTGAAGCTCAACAGTGAACTAGACTCACACATTCTCCACTCATTCAAAGGTATTTTTCATCATGGCCATGAATCTTGTCATTTTATCTGTAACAGAGCAAGATCCCGCCTCTAAAGAAGAAGCCCTAATTGACAGGGACTCCTATATACTTGACACATAAATAACCATCTCACCCATTTCCGTATCCAGAGCCAATTGGTTAGATAATGTCAAGAAATAGATACCCTTCCTCAAAGCGGTCCAAGCCTCTGTAACCCCTTATGCCATTGAAGTCGCACTCCCTTTCCTAGAATTCATAAGCTGGTGTGCAGAACAATACTCGCAGGAAGAAAAGGTCGTTTTGAATAAGTTTGGGTCAGAGGTCTTGTGAAAAGTAGATAGCCCATAAATTCGACAGGCCCTCGGTATGCCAGAGTCTTCCCCCGCAACGTCTGAGCCCTTCGAGGAAGAGAAACTGATTACAGTCTACAGAGAATGTCTCCTCGAGGTCAAAACCCTATTTTTGCAAACCATTGTTAAACTTGAACATCATTATGAGAGTCTGTCGTTGCCTATGAAAGTAAGCGTCATGGTTATTGAGGTTCACTGGGCCTGTTCCATACTCAGTCAAATTTTAGGATTGGATAAAAACAAGTTTGTAGTATAGGTCATGTTGAGTTTTTTGTTGACCTTTTTCCAGTCAGAGTCCAGTCAGTCAGTTTGTATCAGTTTTGAAGAGTTCATCGCTGATAATCTGCATAAACAACTAGTAAATTTCCAATCATTGAGACACTTCATGTATTACACACACTTGCTGAGAATGTTCCTAGAAAAAAATAAGACAGAGTTCCCTGAAGCTGCATTCATCTCAACTGAATGCAAAAGGATCACAATGCTTATTTTTATAAATGAGATCATGTCCAGGGTTTATAGCTTAATCTTCAACACTGACCTGCCAAGGGTTTTGGAAGAAATGAAAAGTTCTCTGTAGCCCAATCCAGAGAACATGGTAGGAGATTGGATGCTTTTCATGCATTCTACTATAATTTGGGTATATGGTTATCAAGAGGGACCTTACCTTTTACCTGTTTTCTTGACTCCCAGAGTATTTTCCCTAGAGTTCATCAGACAAAGGATCATCTCAGAAACATAACATTTTCTAAAAATGCACAAAGCATCTAACTTAAAGTTTCCTTTCATAATAGGACCCTTTGTGGTAAAGATTAGGTCCTGTTTGCCTCAGATCCAGGCCAATCTCAGTGAATTTGGGTTTACACAGTTACAAGGGAGGAAATATGATCCACACCAGGTCATATAAAAAAGAAGACTGATGAGAAAACAAGGCCCCTATGAGCATGAACATGATCATGTTGAAGGATTTGATAAACTGTCAAATATAGAAACCTGTGCAGATATGCAGGTCATTTTGCACCCTGATCAAACACAACACATAGAGTCAACCTCGAAACAGATCCAGACATAGAAAACTTCTCTAAGGTTGATTATTAAAGCTCCCAAGATGAGTGTTTATAACAAGAGGAGCAGTTCAGAGGCCTTGGGCGCTGGTGGTCAGCAAAATGTTCCCAAGAAAATGAAAATCACACCATCCCCACAGATAGTAAACATGGAGGAGAAAGAACCTAAAGAGAAAATGAACATGGAGATGGTGGAGAGTATAACCAAAAACAAAGAAGGTAATACAAGGACCATGCCACAGGGTGAAATCATCTCAAGAGATTTCAACATCAAGAAACATGTCTTTAATAAGGCACCTGGAGCAGTTTACTAATCCAAAGAAGATTTAGCAAACCAATACGCCGTGAAAGGAAATCTGACCATGAGTGAAATAAGAGATTTGTTACCTGAAGTAGAGAGGATCTCCCAATAGAAGTATTCCCAATTTTCAGTCAAGGATGTAGAAAGGAAGACACTTATATAGCTATGGCAGATGAGGATAAAGTGTCTGAAATCAAGCTGCATTATGAAAATATCAGTGCCCCAGATAAGGTAAAATTCCACAGGAATGCCAGTGACATGCTATATTCAGACTACCTGAGTCTGAGTTTGAGGGTTTCAAGACTAACAACCCATGCACTTAAATTGGATGGACAGTTGAAACATGAAAAAGAATCCAGCAGAGCCTGACAGACCTAGGTCAAAAGATTGGAATCTGAAGGCCCTCGAGGAGTTAAATCTTCCTTAGACGAGAAAGACAAATTGATTCAAAGAATGAAAAAGAAGCTGAAGATGTTTGCCATAGAACATCTGTAGACAACAGAGTTGGCTGCTCTAGAACAAGAAAAAGAGACATTTAGACAGGAAACACTAAATTACAAAGCCAGAGTATTACAACTAGAAAAGGAAAAAGAGAATTGGTCACAAGGACAAGAAGTAACATCATGCATGGCTTCTATTGTACCTTCTACTACAGAAACTGGATCAAGTGCCAATGGATTGGTTAAGGCAATGTCCCAAGTAATCTTGAATATAGGGGAGATCAAAATCCTTAAGGAGGTAATACAAAAACTACACCAAGAGATGAAAATGAGGGATGAAAAGATGGCCCAATTCCAAAAGGAAAATCAAGATTTGCAAGAAAGGGTGAACAAGTTGAAGACGAGGTTGAAAGACAAATTACTGTTGCAAGGAGCTAAACATGTAATCTGGGATGCTATTGCTGCTGAAGCTGCTAAGTTCAGGGTGTAATTAAATTTTATAAATGATAAAGAAAACATGGCTATCACTGCCCGAAGCAGGTGTACGGTTGTAAATGAAACACTGGCGAAAAATCCCTCAGAATGGGCCCAAAATGCTATAAATTTTCTGAATTATGTTCCCACTATTGAACTTCAAACCACTGGGGTCAAAGACAGGACTGCACTGATCATTTGGGCCAGGAGGATCATCACTAAGCACAATTTTCTCAAGTTATTTCAAACCAAAGCCGTGTAGATGGATCAGAGTATACAAGAATTTAAGGATACATTTGAACAATTTTTTATCAAAGGCCTCCCACCATTTTGGGATGGCAAAGGGAAATTATATGACCAAGAGCAGTACAAATCCCTCCACACACAATGAAGTATGAATCATTCCAAGTTTGAGGGCTTGGAAGAAAGCTTGAAGGGATTGAGTCTGGTGGAATATCTAACCACAGACTTTGATATCTTAAATTAGTTTAAGACAATAAAGATTGGGATGCCAACTACGTCTTATGCCACTTGCATCGATATGGAGATTCTGATAAAGGAAATGATGGATTATGAGATTCCTTCTAACTCAGAGTGGAAGGAGATCGTGCGGCTAGGTAAGGCAAAGTGCAGTTTTCTAGGGACCAACAAATATCTTCCAGATGTCACCATAGTGGCGAGTTTGACAGGAGGTCAGAGCAAGATAGATGGTGAAGAGGAAGCCGAGCAGTTAGAGAAATCCGTCCCTAGTTTATGAAACATTTTTGTTTAATCATTGTAAATCGGTTCACCTACCGAAACCGTTGGTTTGTAATTATTTTAGTCAGTTTTAGAAACTGAAATGCTTTAGTTTCAGCTATTGTAATCAAATTGTATACGTACTAGAAATTATGAACGAATTAATGTTGGAAGAAGTGCAAGGGCACCTTTTTGTTGTTTTTGAACCGTCCTGTAATTTTCTAGAGCTGAATTGAATACATATGCAGAAGATTTTGAAGTCTCTATGAAAAGATTCTAATGGTGGTGATATGAGTTTGTCTCCTTTCATTGTATGTATTTACTGTGTTCTTTATTTCCATTTACATTTTCTTTTGTTTAAATTGGAGAGTTAAAGGCCCATAATTCATCTTATGATGCTCTTGGTTTAAGAAATTTAAACAGTGTGTGTTTCTTCTTAACTAATTCATAATTCATTTCAGTAATTCCCTGATGCAGTTATTTGTTTTCTCCTTCTTCCTACACTTCGCTTAAACTCAATTTGCAGCCAGATTCATTGCCTCATTTAGCCTTTATCCTCTGGAGAATTCTATCGGCCAATCATTGTTTTCTTTGAATTTCAAAATTTCGACTCCATAGTCCTAAGTGTCCCTCCCCTTCCTTGCCAACAACTTTATAACCCCCCCCCCAAAACAAACTAAATCTAGCCACCGATTTCCAAAGAAATACCTAGTGACACAAGAGAGCCCTCTTTGAGTTGGGCAGGATAGTGCCCAACTCTAAAGTAGGTTGAAACAATTACCTCTGTTGTTTGTCTATCAGACATAATTTTTTTATAGAGTGCTAACACATGGATTTCAATCCATCATCCCAAACTTCTGAAGAATATTTACAACATACATCCATTTCCATAGGAATATTTCACCATGCTTATGCTATACTTCTAGTCCCAAATAATAATGCATGAGACCAATATCCTTCATATAAAATTCAGAGGCTAACTCCCTCTTACACTGAATAATGAGAAGCTTTGCACCAATCTCTAAGAGCTTGCTTAAGTCCATACAAGGACTTCTTCAAACATGGGTTTCTCTCGGGTGTACCCCAAAACCTTGAGGTTGCTCTATGTATACTCAGCTACTCCATTGAGAAAAGAGATCTTTACGTCCATCTGATGTAAACTCCAACCCATGGATGCTGCAAGAGATATGATGGCTCTAATAGAGGCATAATTGGCAACTGGAGAAAACGTCTCATCATAGTCTTCTCCCTCATGTTGGGAGAATCCTCTTGCCACGAATCTTGCCTTGTATTTATCGATACTTTCATCCATTGCATACTTTATCTTGTAAACTCATTCAGGCACAATTTTGATACATCGTTTTTCATGATTGATATTCTTCCATTACAACTTCCTTCTATTCTTTCTTCTTCACGGATTTTTCAAAGGTGGAGGGTTCTGTAACTGAAATATGGTTTTGACTTCTTGCTTTCTCTTAAAAGTTCTACATGGAGCACCATACTTCTCTGCATGATCTCACAAGATCAAGCTGGTCTTCTCTTCTTAGCCTTATCTTGGTGTAGACCTATGTGGCTCTGCCATGTCTGATACAACATTCTTACATAGTAACTTATTTGGAACAAACAAATACATCCTCATGGTAGCCTCCATGAAATTTTGTAAGATAACCTACCTTAGACAAGAACAATAAAAGTATTTCCAATATAATAACATTTAGATAAGAACATATCTATGGTAACAAGAATGCATAACAATTTTATGGTGATACTCATAGTATGACCAAGATGACCTGCTCGGGAGAAAAACAAGAAATATCTCTCTATAGGAGATGTTAGTTCATTTTGAAAACAAGTACAATAAGCATCTATATCAATAATATTCACATTCATCCGAATTTAGGAGTGGAACGAACTAATTAATAGATTGAATACAATAAACACAGATATATGAAGAACAACATAGATATCTAGTGAACAATATCTTCTATTGAATAAATGAAATAGGCTGAAACTATGGCGAGCCAAAAAAACACTGTTAAGGGCCCCAAAACGACCCTGGAAGTACAACAGGATGTGTTGACATGAAAACATACAAAATAAGACAGTTGGATTAGATGGGAGGCCACTAATATCCACCTGGAATATGTGCAGGGCTTCAGACAACCCCATAAGTGTATAACCCACAATCACAAAGAAGTACAGAAGAACGCACTAAACTAAAAATTGTCAAGAGGAGCCAGTTGGAATAGGTGGGTGGCCACCAATATCCACCTGGATCATTCCTCCCCCCCTTAGGAAGCAATGGTCTCCATTGTGTTGAGTTCCCCCATCGGGTGAGAAAACTTCTACTGAATTTGGCCCTGGGTGAGCCACTTTCCTTGGTGTAGGATCTGCCCTTCCTTGACAACCTGATAAAGTTGGATCCTCTGCTGACGAGTTCCCTTGAACTATGTGTCCACTATCTGATCAGTGGATGCTTGTTCCATGCATTCAAGGTTGAGCTTTGTTGGTGCCAATTATTTTGCAATATCCGAGGTGTCCAATAATGGTGGGAAATATGGCCGAAGGAGGTCCACATTGAACAATGGGTGCAAGCCAAGGAAGGGTGGAGTGTTGTGATAAAAAAAATTTCTACCCACAACCTTGGTTATAGTGTAAGGCCCATAATGAAGTGGGAAGAGCTTTCGATGGAGCCCTATAAGACGCTCCTTTTGCAAATGTAACCAGACTTTGTATCCAACCTGAAACTAGTGCGGTACCCTATGTTGATCATGGCTCTGCTTGTACTTAGCATTGGATTTCTGCAAAATCTCATGGACATGTTGGCAGATGTGTTGAATCCACTCAATGAATCTGGTGGCTTTATTAGTATCAGGCTGAACATGGGAAGAGTCTGTCTGTGTGGTGGCAAGAGGTAGTGCAATATTAATGGGACCCAAGGGTTGGAATCCCAACCCCACCTTAAATGGGCTATGATCGATGGAGCTATGGAGAGCCCTGTTGTAACTGTGTTGAACATAGGAGAGACTCTCATCCCATGTACGCGGATGCTTAGAGTTGTACATGCACATGATGTGCACAATCATCCAATTGACGACCTATGTTTGGCTGTGTGTTTGGGGGTGGAAAGTAGTGGATTTAGTGAGCTTGGTGTCCAACAATGACTAGAGACTTGACCAAAATGTGCTTATGAACCTGATATCTCGGTCGAAGATGATGGTCTGTGGTATCCCAAAATGGACCCATACTCGTTCGAAGAAGAGCTTGGCAATATTTTCCGCTATGATATTCTTCTTGCAGGCTCTGAGGATGGCCATTTTTGAAAACCGATCAACGACCACAAATACACAATCATTTCCTTTCTTGATGGATGGAAGGCCATAAATGTAATCCATTGAGATGGATTCCCAAGGCTTCTCAGGAGTAGGAAGAGGGGTGTATAAGCCTTGCTTCTTGATGGATGGCTTGGCAATTGCACATGCAGTGAAAGATCTGATATACTTGCTGACGTCCTGTTGAATTTTTGGCCAATAAAGTTTTTCTATATAACGACCATAGTTTTCTCCATGACAAAATGTCCTACCATCTGACTGTGGTGGGATTCCCAAATCAAATTTTCATGCTCGCTTGTAGGAACACAGAGATGGTCGATATGGCATAACAATTTGTCCTGAATGTGAAAATCAGTGACAATAGCACATGTACCCAAGAGCTGATAGGTGGTGGCGAAGTCCAGATCTTGCTGATAAAGTTGGGGCCACTCAGATGCCTCATGTCCATAGGAATGGAGCACAATGGTGAGTGTAGCCATGGGATGTCGACTGAGGTAGTCAAAGGCACGATTTGAGCTCCATGTATTATACTTGATGTTGAGATGGAACTGTTGCAGGTAGCCGGACCACTTATGATGGTGTTCATTCTACAATTTCCCCTGTGTCTGTCTGAACTACAGAGGCTTGTGATCAATGTGGATGATCGTCTCCTTTCCCAGAATGTAATGTTTCCATTGAAGACATGCTTAGATAATGGAATACATTTCCTTGTCATAGGTGGGGTATTTCCAGACAATATCTGAGAGTGTCTCACTATGGTATGCCACCAGATGACTGTGCTGAGTGAGAACTGCACCTACAACATAGTCAGATGCATCAGTCTCAATCTAGAACGGTTGTTGTAGATCGAGAAAGAAGAGTACTGGAGCTGAGCACAAGCGATGCTTAAGATCATCAAATTCTTGTTGTTGTTCCTTCCCCCACAAAAAATTTTCCCTGCCACCGCCCTTGGTCACTTGGGTGAGGGCCCATGCAATATGGGAGAAGCCCAATACGAACCATCGGTAGAAGTTGGCTAGTCCCAAGAAGCTCCAAAGCTCGGTTAGTGTGGTCGAGGATGGCCACTCATGAATGAATTGGATCTTAGTTGGATCAACATGTAACCCATGATCATCAACAATGTATCCCAAGTATTGGACCATGTTCGTGCCAAAGGAGCATTTTTCCAAGTTGGCATACAACTTGTGCTGCCGCAGAGTGCTCAAAACCTGCTAAATATGTTGCACGTGCTCTTCCCAAGTTCTGCTAAAGATGAGAATGTCATCAAAATATACCACCATAAAAGAGTTGGTGAAGGGTCTCAATACATCATCCATCAATCTCATGAAAGTGGTTGGTGCATTTGTTAAGCCAAAGGGCATGACCAACCATTCAAAGAGACCTTCTTTGGATTTGAATTTTGTCTTCCATACATCAATTGGTTCGATGGGAACCTGGTGGTAGCCAGATTTTAGGACAATATTACTGAATAAATTTCCCCCCTTGAGTTGGTCAAGAAGGTCATCAATTTTGGGAATTGGGTACTCGTTCCTAACTTTGATTTTGTTTAATGCTCTGTAATCAATGCAGAGTCTCCAGGTCTCATCCTTCTTCCACACCAATACAATCAGGCTTCCATAAAGGGAGGAGCTGGGTCTGATGTGCCCCTTTTGAAGAAGCTCTTGGATCTGACACTTGATTTCGTCATTTTCCATCAGTGAATGACGATAGACTGATCCATTAGAAAGAGTGCACCGAGGGTCATATCAATTGGATGCTTGAATTGATAGTGCGTTGGTACCCCGATGGGTGAGGAGAAGATGTCTATGTACTATTCCACGATCCTGTCCACTTGCTTCTGCTACAAAGAGAGGCTCTGTGTAGATTCCACAGATGTGGCAACAACCTTCTTGTTACTGTGAGCACAGATCACAAATAAGATGAACTTCCCGGTCTATGAAATGACCTTACTGCATTGCTTAGCAGAGATTAAAGAAATAGCAGTAGGTGATGCTACCTCTGGTATCCTGTACAATTGTCTACCCAAAGTAATAATAACACTGCGGGGTCGAGACTCATACACAACATGATGCTTCCACAAATATGGTTGTTCTAAAATAACATCACAAACTTAAAGGGGAGAAATATCACACAATACCTCGTCTTTGAAAGGATTTATGCTGTAGGGAAGAAAACATTGTTGGCTGACACAAAGATCCATGCCTTGGCGAAGCCAGCCGATGGTGTAAGGTTGCAGATGTAGTGTCATCGGTAGGTCCAATCACTTGACGACCTCTGCTGAGATTAGGTTCTTCTGACTATCGCTATCGACAATGAAATTAAGCTGAGCCCCCTTTACCCACATATGTGAGTGAAAAAGGCATTCCCCTTCCTCTGGTTCTTCTAGATTGCTTGGCTGGACTTTGGTGGTAGAGAAAGTGGCACTGGGTTCAACATCGATAATCTGATTCCCTCCTTCTAGATTTGATTCAGAGTCAGAATCGACCTCGGAATCAGACGCCTTTAGCTCAACCACAAGTGAATTGTTGAAGCGACATTCTTCAGTGTTGTGCCAAGGGATTTTATGATATTCACACCATTTTCTCGTGTCCTTCTTTGTATTTTCATTGCCCTTCTCATGTTGCAGCTTGGATTGGTTGTCTTGAGAGTGGCCATATTTTCTCTATCCCTTTCCATGTGGGTTGGGGTTTCCTTTTCTCTGCTTCGGTTGTGAGGAGTTTGCAGATCCAAACTCTCACCTCTTCTGCTTAAATTTCTGCTCGATCTTGAAAACATATCTATAATCTGTACCCAATGAGGCGATGTCCAAAAACTCCATTTATGTTTGAATGTATCTATGCAAAAAAATGTAGTATTTGAGCACCTGATGTCACTTAGAGTCTTTGATACCCAATTTGGTGCACACGGTATGGAAATTATTGGTGAAATATGGTACTTTATGTAGGGTGCTCCATCGGGTGTACTAGTCCTCGTAGCTTCCAACAGGGTAGTACTGTTCTTTAATGGCATCCTGGAAGGAATCCCATGTAGGGGAAACCACAAATATTGTTGATTCCTCTATGGCCCTTTTCTCAGAGTAAGTATCCCACCAGTCGTTAACATGGGGGATGTCCTTAACGAGTGAAAAAGTAATCTTTTCCCTATCAGAAAAATTGTGGACTGAAAAACACCCTTCGAGTGGATTCAACCACTTATCTACAACATCCGCATCTATCAATCCTTCAAATAATGGAATATCAAAATTTACCTGTACCTTGAAGGGGGTTGCATGGCCGCTTTATGAAGATGCTTCTCCTATCGACATCATCGAAGTATCTGCGTAAAGTTGTCCATAATTTCGTTCATTTGTCATGCGAGGGATTCCTCGAGAAACATTTTAAAACGATCTCCTAATCCATCATCTTTCTTTTCATCCCCCATAGTCTATTTTCGGGATTGGTGCGACCGATATTGCAATGACTCGATTGGTTCAAGTCACAACTTCTTGTACCCAGATCTTTTTGGGGACATGCACGAAGAAAAATAAACGAAGAGCAGACTGATCTGATACCACTGATCCAGATTTAGGAGAGAAACAAACTGATTAACTGAATGAATATAATAAACACAGAGATATGAAGAACAACACAAATATCCAATGAACAATATCTTCTATTGAATAAATGAAATAGGTTGAAACTGTAAAACTGCAGAACTGAAACACTTGCTCGAATGGTGGTAGATATCTCTGAGAAGAGATGTGGCTGCTATGCACAACCGTCTCAGTCGAATGATTACAATGAGGCTCCAGAGGCCTTTTTGATATTATTCATGAATGCCAAAACCCTAGACATCCAAAAACCTAACCCTAAGAGATGAAATGCCAAAAGTTATGTGGGCCCCTATAGGTAAGTTGGTACCTCAACTTCCCGGGGTCATAACTTTTGCATACGACCTCTGTTTTAGGTAGATGATAGCCTGTTGGAAAGGTATTTTAGAGAACTACACATTACGCCATCAAACTCTGACTCTGTCTATATTTTTACTGTGGAGAGCCAAAAAAACACTTTTAAGGGCCCCAAAACGACCCTGGAAGTAGAACAAGATGTGTTGACACGAGAACATACAAAATAAGCCAGTTGGATTAGATAGGAGGTGACCGATATCCACCTGGAAGATGTGCAGGGCTTCAGAAAGCCCCGAAAGTGTAGAACCCACAATTACAAAGAAGTACAAAAGAACGTGCTGAACTAAAAAATGTAAAGAGGAGCCAGTTGGAATAGGTGGGAAGCCACCAACATCCACCTAGATCACACATGTTATCAAGTATTCATTACATCTATAAGTAATAGAACCTTTCAAAGACTACTTTCACAATTTGTAATGTAGCAACTATCAACCTTGGTATGTGAAAATTTAAAACTTATCAATTTAATCAAACTTGAAACTTGAAGCCTCAACTGCTATGGAGGGTGCACTTGTTCCTTTGAATGCAATGAATCCAAGATTACTCATTGGACAAGGTTTCTAGTACATTCCTTGCAAACACACTCATGCTTTGCTAGAAGATATAACTTGAAATACATATACAAGTGCATACCTTTGAAATCTTTGTAGCATCATCCAACTTGTCTTCTAATCTAAAACTAGATACCATCTTGACAAGGAGAGGTTAGAAACTGAATCAGAAGGTTCAATGATTAGAACAAGCTAGAAACTCTGAAATTTCAATTTTGACGACATAATCAATTTGACTAGAGGTCAACCTTTGACTTTGACCAATCAAACTTTGACTTTGACTTTGACAAAAAATTCAAACCTGACATTTTTTCTAGCTAAAGGTACTAAGAGGTGCACTAGGCTAGGGTGCACTAGAATGTCAAATAAATATTCCAAAATATTTAATATAGGTGCCCGAACAAATAGGTTAGGGTTTGTTGCTGCTGCAAAACCTGACTGCAACTACAACTGGTGCTATAACGAGCTTGAAAATGAACTTCCCAATATACATTCCAATGGTTAGACCGTCTGAAGATAGTGTGGGCCCATAACTTGTTAAAATAATTGATGTGCTCATTTTAACATAGACAATATTACAATATTGTCACCCAACCATAGGCACACAACCACCCCTGAGCACCTTTAAACTTTTACAGAATTATTCAGGAAATCCATACTAGAACCAACAGATAAACCCTAGCTTCTAATTGCAACAACAAATCAAGACAAGTAAAGTGCTCCTTCTCCAAGGGTAGTGCACAAGAGAGAGTCTCCAGATCCACATAACAAGTACCATACACAACTGCAACAACTGCAATTGCACTAGTCTCTCAAACTTATGCCATACTTAGCTAGTACGTCACCAAGAATATCACCAAGAGTATCACCAATAATATCACCAAGAGAATTTCCAAGAATATCACTTGATAGTGCTAGAGAGAGAACAAGACCAAGAGATGACCATACACCCTTATTCCTCATTGCAGTTGCAGTTGTAGCTGTAACTGCAACTTTCCATAAGACTTTCTCTCTGACTGGGTGTACAAATGAGCTAAAACATCCTCTATTTATATTATTCTGTTTAGTGAATTTTCTGGCTGGCCTGACCTGACTTCTGGTAATTATATTTTCTGTTTATCTTTTTCCTGTGGAGTCGAATTGTTTTTCTGGAAGACAATATTCTAATATTATTTATTCTGCTAAGCTGACTTGTCTTCTAGGGTTTTCACACATCTGTTTAGGGTTTCCCTTGCTTCTAGAATATTCCATTCTAGTCAAAGGTTACACATGGAGGTTAATACCTCCCACAAGTATCATAACATCAATAAGAGGTAACATATTCTAAGTGTGGGAAAATATTCTTTCTTTAGACTTCAGTTTTTCCCTTTCCTCATCTCTCATTCTCTAGGAAATCGTAGGGTTTTCTTGGGATCTCTCATCTCTTCTCAGTCTTCAAGAAGTAGTGATCGTGTGAGTGAGGAAGAGGATGAGCCATCATATATATATGGAAACCCTATTCAGATATGGGTGGATCAATATTGTGGCCATTCTTTCCAACAAGATTGTCTCCCTCCCACCCGCCTCCATGAACTGATTTCTATGGTTGATTATATGCTTATTCATATTCGTGATTATTATGTGCTTAACTTGTCCTTGATATTTTTTGTAATTAAGCACATGGGGAATAACTTGGGCAAGATGATGAGAAGTTGGTTGCACTAGTTATATGATTTCACCTGACATCACCTAACAATTGGTTTCTATGGGGCTCGGGCCCCACGTAAGGAGGCAGGTCATTTAATTTCTTACATTTGCATTTGTTTTCCAATGGTAGTTTAGTTGCATTTATTTAGATTTGCATTTGTGTGTTCATATTTTTTTTACATATTACTTTATTTTCATTTATTCATAGTTTCTTTACTTCATTTACTTGAATCATGTTACATGTTAGTTAGAATTTTTTGAAAAAAAAGGAAAATTTTCTTTTTAATGCATAGTTGGATTTTGAAATTTTTGATCATATGAACAAAGGAGTGAGTGTGCCACCTTCGATATCCAACATGCTTGTTTAAGTGTGTGTATGCACATGTCTTACCAGGAGATGCTGAGGTTCTCATGTACTCTACAATGAGAACATGTCCCTAAGTAGGAGCCATATGTTACCCCCCATTTCTAGGGGTAACTAAGGAGATGATGTCTCGAGGCCCATAGGTTGCAGACATGGAGTGTCAAGAGACAGATGAGCAGAAAAATCCCCTCCTCTTACCACACATCACCACTGATCGATAACAACAACGTCCACCACACCAGCTTGGACCATAGAGGACAACAGGTCTTGCTCCACGAGGTAACAAGTCCGGTGTAATGGTAACTGCCATTTTAATAACTAAATCGTTTGAACATGTTGCAAAGGGTCCTTTCTTGATTTTGAAAATGTTTTCTTTAAAATTATGCCTTTTACTTAATTTTACCTTGGTGGTTGACATGTTTTCCTAGTAAGTGGGTCACCCTCGGGAAAAGGGTTTCTACTAGGGGGTCTCCTTGAAGGGTCATCGTACCATTCCCATACATACTTATCACTTTGCATACTTCTTCCCTTTCATTTCCTCATATTTTGGGTTTTAAGGCATATTGGCCCAAGAAGGGCTTGTACCTCATTTCATGGGAAGAAGGCACTAAAAGTCTAGAGGCTTGTAGTTGGAAAAAGATAAAATCCTATGAAAAATGCTTCTTGACAAAATTCAAGGACTTGTAAAATAAAACACATAACTAACAAATGTCCCACTTGGTGAGGGAGTGCATTTGCGATGTCTTTTTCTTTCCTTGCACATGGCACTCAATGTGTTCCTAGCTTCAAGTGGCATTGTGATACTCTTTCTTTTCCCTTGCATATAATACTCAATGTTTGGACTCTAATCAATTAATTTCAAATAAAGGTCTTGGAAAAAGGTTTCATTGAAAACGAGGATGCAACACACCCTCTACAAAGGCACCCATAAATAAGAAAATATGAGCCCTTGTATGTCAAGAAACCCCATGCCAAAAATTCACACCCCCATCCACCTCATAATATTTTACATGACTTAGAGAGGGTCCTCTTGGGAAACACTCCTTGACTTCGGGATTGATCTACCCAATAGGACACCATGAAAACCCTCCCATACTTAAATTTGGCAAGTTGTATAAGGTATTTAAGCATTTGTTTATTTTGAAAAGTGGAGATTCAATGCACATGTTTGGGTGGTTATTTTATTAAATATGGCTTAATTGGCATGATGCATGTGACTTGCAGACCCTTGGAGGGCATACTTTTTTATCTTTCCAGGTGAAATATTTTTCATGGAGGCACAAGGTTACTTGGACCTTCATAGGGGCTTGAAGCCCATAGGTTGGATGATGTGTCCCCTCTCATTGCACACTTGGGAGGATGAAAATTTCCTTTGGAGGCACTTGGACACCATGATATGATCACATTGTATCCCCTTGCACCTCAACGTTGGCCTTTGGAGGCCTAAAATGTCACCTTCCATGCTTTAGATGTCACATTGAGTCTAGGGTTTTGATGGTTTGATGGTGACGTGATTTATTTTGATGGAGTGAGAGACACATGGCATGCACTAGAGCACTTGATGACAATGAATATGGCCTTTGGAGGCCCAACGATATTCATTACAAGGAAAAACGTCTCATTTTGGAGGCCTACGTCACCCCTAAAGGGGAAATTACTTTATGTATTTTGCATTTTAAAGTTGTAAAGGAAAATTTGTGAGGTCGACCTCCTCAAATTATGAAAGTGGACAAACTTGTGTGGAAAAATTGTTTAGAGTGATCTCATATAAATAGAGATTACTCTCATTTCATTTTATCATAACTCTCACTTGAGAATACTTGGTAAATTCACTCTATCTCTGTCTTGATGTTTTGTGGATACTTTTACTTGTATATTGGAGGAAGAATCTAGGAGCTATCTCTTGGATGCTTTTTTCTTGGTAATGTGATGGAATATTCTTGATAAAAAAGAGTTTTTCTTGCTATTTCTTAGAATTGGTAAGGAATTTCTGCATAATTGTATTGTTTCTTCTTGTTTAAAGGTTAATTTGTCTAAATCCTTGGAGGAGTATAAGGGCATACACCCTCCATCAATATATATCCTTATTGTCATTAAAAAATCTATTTTGCAAAGGTTGCTACAAGGAGTAAAAGGGCTTACACCCTTGTAGATTTACCTTGCTAAGGTCAGTTTTCTCTAGGGAGTAAAAAGTATTACACCCCTAGAGAAGTTAAAAACCATATCTCATACACAAGAGACTCCATAACCCATGTGATAAGGCACTAATCTGCTTGCATTGGAGATTGAATATTCATGCATTGGTATATGTGATTTCTTGAGATATTGCAATTGTTTAAGTTGGAACTAATTCTACATGATATAAGATTTCTTGTTCCCTAGGTATGTCCTAATTAGCCAAGTGATTTTCATTTGTTTTTATAAATTTATGCTACAACCAATAGGCCTGCAAAAAAACCTCATCTTTATCTCTTGGTTTACTCACTATTTTACCACTAAATTCCACTTGCAAGCTGCCATAATT
>ML808812.1:0-13671 GCA_009831015.1 Picea engelmannii
TTCTCTCTCTCCCATAAATAGGATTCATGGAATGAAAAGTGTTATATTTCATTATCATCCTTGCATTATTTGGGTCAGAGTCATACAACATGAGTTTCACTTCCGTTACCTTTGAGTAAACAACAGCTCTTAAAAACATTGCGCAATCTTAAAATTTATTTAATAACTCTTTTCTAGGGCTCTTTTACACCAACATTTAGCTAGGCTAGTGCTTTGGAGTAGGAAGAGAGATACACTCTCCAAAAGCTCAAAACACACAATAGAATCTTGAGTTAGGGAGTGTTAAATTCCATTTGCAGCATATTGTCCTGGGAAGCCCTTCTAACACAAGGGTCAAGCACTAGGTCGCATTGGTGTTGGCAAAGTTACTAACCCTGCTTTGTTGACATCAGTGTAGAGATTGCACGTATTATGGGGATCACTCCAAGGTATACCCACAATGATGAGTGGAAGCCTTTGAGTTGATTTTGGGCTAGATACCCTGCCCTTGCGTGTGGATCGGACTGACGACTGTTCCCCCAGGTTTTATTGTTGTTTGTGGTGACCTTAGTGGCCTATCTCTCTAGGTTCTTACCCAAGGTGACTGTGGAGAGGAAAGTCTTCACGGTACCTGGAATTGACGTTGGCCAAACTCACTTGGGCTCCTTGGAGGGTATACCCATGATTATGTGTGGGAGCTTGCACCAGGGTGTAAGTCCGTTAAGCAGGTCGTCAGCATAACTTTTCCACCCTAGCCCTGCCCCTTCTCGTCTCATTGTTGCGACGTTGGATTTCATCACCAACTAGTGGCTTCGATATTAGAAGGTATTGTTTGCTTGGTGATTGTTGCCTAGATTTTTTGTTTACTAGTGCGTGTTGTTTGTTTCTCGAAGTTGACCATAGGAATTTCTTTGCGGAGCTTGTCATTCATTTACTATTGCTCCCCCACTACGTTCATGTAGAATGCAAGGTTTATCTCCAGAACATCTGGACGGTTCTCAACCCTTGCCTACTAGTACACCTGAGGGCTCTCCTCGTCAGAGTGAAGTCCCGGTTGTTACTCCACCACATGTGGACACAAGTGAAGTCCAAGACATTTCTACACCACCTCCACAGGTAGAACGCACTGATTCTCTAGAAGATTTTCAAATTACCAATACTAGAGAGGACTATCGCATTCGTCATGGTGAATGATCTGTTGTGCGATTAAATTCTTCTGAAGAATCAGTTGTTACATCTTCTGAATCAACCGTTGGGCCTTCTCACGGTGTAGTAGGCCAAGACCCCTTTTGGTCAGGTAATTTTCGACGAGTCCTTTTTGGTACTGAGGCACCTATCGTTTACGAAATCAACCCTCCGGTGTCTCCTGAAACAGAGACTACACCAGTGACTACCACTTATCGCTTTGTTCCCCCTCCTGAAATGGCCCATCTTGCGAATACTACGAGTGTCCAAACCAAAATTCCTACAGCTACTCTTGCTCCTATCAATACCCAACGAATACCTGATGTCATCCCGACATTACCTCCTAGTTACCATGCGTTGAATGCTTTGTTGAATTCTTCCAATCCAACACCTACGCAAACCCCAGCCGGTTCTCCAGGTGGTCCTCCTTTTTCTGGGCATCCTATTCCCGGTTTTATCCCGACACTCCCACCGTTTCCTTCTGGCAATCCTAATCCTAGTGGCACTATCCCGACTGTTGCAACAAACCCGCAGATTCCTGTTGGTGGACAGGGTGGTACGGTTCCTTTTCCTTTTCCCGGACACAACACAGTTACTATGCAACCTACTGTTGCCACACAACTTCCGGGTGGAACTATACCTACGATAGGGGGACCAACCTCACCTTTTGGACAAAACATACCTCCTGATTTGGCCCAGTATTGGAATCGGCTTCTACAAAACTTTCCTCAAAATGCTGGGGGGAAATAAACTGTCCCTACTATAGGCCAACCGTATCCAGGTATAACCAATCCTATTTGGGGTTCGGGTCAAACTACTCAACCTCAGGTCCCTACTCAAACTCAAGGTTACAATCCTTGGGGTTACTATCCTATCCGGCCACCACCGAATCAGCCAGGGTCTTCCCTCTACGGACAGTCTGCTTATGGTCCTAATGGTTTGCCGACAGGGCTTCCACCCCAAATCCATTAGTACCCACAAGTAAACCGACAGTTACCTTTTCTTGCTACCTTGGATTTGCCAGATTTGTCTAGGATTCTCAATGATCCTATTCATCACTCTCCCCAATGGCCTGCTATTCTTGCTAAGCTTCCATCGGATATTCTGAAATTTGATGGCAAGGTGGGAGAGGACCCAAATAATCATGTCATGACTTTTCATTTATGGTGTTCATCCAACTCGTTGATGGATGACTCCATTCGTCTACGTCTTTTTCAACGAACCCTTACCGGTTCGGCTGCGAAGTGGTATATTGAATTGCCACGAGGTTTCTTTTCTGATTTCAACACCCTAGCTATGGATTTTCTCACACATTACTAGTTACCGATCCGTTACGATACTGGAACTGAGATTTTGACTTATTTTAAACAAACTAAAGGCACTCATATATCGGATCATATTCATGAGTGGCGAAGGAGACGACGTCTCATTAAACTTGAACTCCCTAATCAGTTACTAGCAGAATGGTTTACGAAATCTTTCGTGAATGAAATTGGTAAAGACATTGCTATGGGTGGTGTTGTTACAGAGGAGCAGGCTATAAGTCACACTCAGTATCTTGATCTCGTTTATTCGCAAACGGGAACATTTTACGATTTACTACATGAACTACCTCGTCCTGGTACTTCCAGCACTTCAACTACTCCAGTTGCCTCGCATGCAGCTGATGGTGTGATTGGTACTGCTCATACCCACTCACATTTTGTTTCAAGTACAACCCCTAAGTCTACATCTTCTAATGTTCAAAATGCTCTGTCTCCTGCCCCTTCCACCGGTAAAACTTCTGAGGTGAACGTTGTTCAATCTACACCGACCGGTAAAAATAAATCAAAGAAAGGAAGAGGCAAGAATAAGGAGAGTAAAAATAATAATCAGAACGAGAAAACTAAAACCCCTCCTATTGAAGATTGGGATAAGCGCAAACCACGCTAACCTTGCCTTATCTGTGGTGATGATCACTACACGAAGGATTGTCCTCGACGAGCCGAGGTTACTAAGTTCCTTCGAGGAACGCCGAAATCCTCTATGTCGGCAGTCTTGTCCCAACCCTTCCCGTCTCATCAACAGGCCTCGTTGGTCATCCATGACCAACCCTCTACTTCTACGACATCATATGTTTTGATGTGTACCGGTGATTCCAAGAAAGACAACGTTACACTTACCACTAGAGCTAAAGACTATACTCCATCTAAGGAGAAGGTTGACGATTCACCTCCTGATTTGGTACAGCCCTCTCCACCGAATCCACCTACGAACGGTCCTCTTCATCTCGAACGACCAAGTCTTGATACAATTCTGCGACCACCCCCGAAAGGTATCGTTAAGAAATCGGCCTTCAATCCTCATGCTCATGCGGCCTAGAACTATAGCATTGTCGAAGATCTGGCCCAAGCACCTTCAACGATGTCTGCCCTTGAAGTCCTTCAGTCTTGTCCTGCACAACGAAGGGCTCTGTTGAAAGCTATAGGTGGAATTGATCCAACAGATACGAATTCGATAGTCTTTGACTTGGAAGACCATATTCCAAGGTTACCCCCACAACTTGCATTTCAGATACAAGTTGTTGTTGCCGACAAGAACATTTGTCGAACTGTTATTGATGAGGGTGCCTCTACGTGTGTAATGTCTTTTACTTGTTGGAAAGCTATTGGCTCTTCTCCTTTAACCGAATCACAAAATACTTTGAAAGCCTTCAATGGCTCTGGTTTTAAGCCTTATGGTGTTCTTCCATCGTTGCCTGTCACTCTAGAAGGTAAGATCATTCAAGTTGAAGTGGAAGTTTTCGATGCTCCCCTAGATTATAATCTTCTTCTTGGTCGTAGCTGGATAGATTCTATGCGCGCTGTTGTGTCAACACTTTTTCGTGTCGTACGATTTCCTCACTAGGGAAAAGTTGTTACGATTGATCAACTTGCCTTCTTTAATTCCGATACTCGCACTGGCAATGTGCCGTTTATAGCTAAAACCCCACCAGGTTACGAGAATGTTGGTGTCGGTCTTTTAAAAGACTCTTCGTTAATGGGCACTTTCCCCATACCGCCACCACCCGATATTCCACACCCGTCAGTTACTTCTATTAATATGATCTCTGTTGTACCTTATGAGCTTCCTGTGTCTTCTGACCCTTGGATAGTCCCTGATCCAGGAGATCATACTTGTTTCGACGACGTCATGCCGTTAAGTCCGGTTGAGTCTGCTTATCAAGCCATTCAATCGACAACTCTTCTACACCTTCTCTTGATGAGTTGTCTCCCGATCCTTTCCGTGTCATCTTTCCCACTGATGAGATGATCATGTCTGTCATGGAAGACACCCCTTGGGGCGATGGCCATCATCGTTCCATACTGTTTCTGGAACAACACACTCTCGAGAACTACCAACGGATTTCGACTCCATCGACCGTTGTTGTCATATCGACCGTTCCCGGATCTACACGTGATGTGTTTGCGGAAGGGAACCTCAGTAATATTTCTCCCACGATACCCATTGATATATCAGTTAAACCCAGAATAGTGGAAAATGTTCATATTGGAGCTTCGTGTTCTCCCGAAGAAATTGTCACCTATACTTCCCTGTTTAAAGAATTCTGTGATATCTTTGCCTGGAGTTACGAAGAGATGCCAGGTATCGACCCTACTATTGTTGTCCATGAAATTAAGACATACCCCAGAGCTAAACCAGTCCAGCAACACCTCCGTCCTGTCCATCCACGTAAAGCAGCAGCTATCAAACTCGAAGTTGAAAAACTTCTTAAAGTCGGTTTTATTTATCCTGTGGCTTTGACAGAATGGGTTTCCAACCCTGTACCGATTGATAAGAAAGGTGGTAGTATACGTGTTTGCATTGATTATCGGGATATTAACAAAGCCTGTCTGAAAGACAACTTTCCAACCCCTTTCGTCGACCAGATCGTCGATGACTGTGCCGGCAGTGAAATCTTTTCTCTCATGGATGGATTCTCCGGCTATAATCAAATTAACATCGCTCCTGAGGACCAACATAAAACTGCTTTTATTTGTCCTTGGGGTACTTTCGCCTATAGAAAACTTCCCTTCGGTATTAAGAATGTGGGCGCGACGTTTCAACGTGCTATGTCTTATGCGTTTCACGATATAAAGCATATCGTTCAACCTTATTTGGACGATTTGCCAGCTCATTCTTTACGCTGAGTCGATCACCCTAATCATCTTCGAGCAATTTTCATTCGTTGTCGGTTCTATCGCATTCATTTAAACCCTCATAAATGCGTCTTTTGCGTAGAGTCTGGCCGTCTTCTCAGTTTCATTGTTTCACATCAAGGGATTCGGGTATATCCTATTAAGGTTGAGGCGATTCTTAATCTCCCTCCTCCTTCTTCACTGCGCCAGTTACAAAGTTTGCAGGGGAAAGCAAACTTTCTTCGTCGTTTCATCCCTAATTACGCCGAGATTACTCATGGTTTTACATGTCTTCTAAAGAAAGGTTCAGATTTTGTTTGGGATAAAGTTGCCAACAATGATTTTGAAGCTTTGAAGTTGTCCCTCACGAAAGCTCCACTTCTTTTCCCTCCTGATTATAGTCGGGATTACTTTCTTTATCTTGCTGCCTCCGAGTATACTATTGGCATGGTTCTTGTTCAGGAGGATGATGCACATGATGAACATGTTATTTATTACTTGAGTCGAAGTCTTACATCCACAGAGATCAAGTACCAACATGTTGAAAAACTGGCTTTGGCTGCTGTTCAAGCGGTTCAACGTTTTCGCCATTATATTCTCTCCAGGAAAACTACAGTGATTTCACATTGTAACCCCATGCAACATATTTTGACACGTCAATTGATGGGGGGCAAGTACTCCAAGTGGATTGTCATTCAACAAGAGTTCGACTTGGAATTCGATCGTGCCACGTCGAAGAAATCCTTAGTTTTTGCTGAGTTAATTTGTGATTTTCCCCACTCTACCACGGAAAATGTAGCAGTCGATTCATTACCTGATGAATCGCTTTTCCTTATCAACACTAATGATATTTGGTACGGAGATATCATTATATATCTCCAAACCCAGACTTTCTGTCCTGCTTTATCTAGTGCTGAAAGACGTCGCGTCCGTTATCAAGCTCGCCAGTACATTATCCTTGGAGATACTCTTTACCGTCGAGGCATTGACTTTGTTTTTCGACGTTGTTTGACTTTTGACGAAGCGGAGAAAGCTTTGAATGACTGCCATTCTGGAGCATGTGGTGGTCATATGTCTGGGTATGCTACTGCCCAGAAGATCTTACGCGCAGGATATTTTTGGCCTTCCTTGTTTAATGACTGCATTACTACTGTTCAGAAGTGTCATGCCTGCCAGACCTACAATCAAAAAATTTGGTCACATCCTGCTCCCCTTCATCCTATGGTCTCAGTTGGTCCTTTTGCAAAATGGGGCATTGATTTCATGACATGTCACCCTCACTCGGCCGGGGGGCATGGTTACATCATTGTAGCTGTTGATTATTTTACAAAATGGGTCGAGGCGATGCCAACATTCGATAATACTGGAAAGACTGCAGCGTTATTTCTTTTCAACCATGTCATAACTCATTTTGGTGTTCCTCAGGCTATTGTTACCGATCACGATAGTCATTTTAGGAATTTTATGATGTCTGAACTTACGAAAAAGTTGGGTCTTCGTCATGATAGCTCAACACCCTATTATCCGCAAGCTAATGGTCAGGTCAAAGCAATCAATAAGGTTCTTATAATTATGATTCGACGGATGATAGGAATTCATAAAACCAGCTGGCACACGATGTTGTTTTTGGCATTGTGGGCATATCGGACATCTGTTAAATCCACTATGAGGTTTACGCCCTTTCGATTAGTCTATGGCATGGAAGCCATTCTTCCGATAGAATGTGAGATACCTTCTCTGAAGCTAGCTGTAGAACTCTTACCCAATACTTCTGTTGAAGAGGAACGTCTGTTATATCTGATGCGATTAGACGAGACTCGACGTGACGCTACTCTAGTAATAGAAGCCCAAAATAAATGCGTCAAGGCACAGTATGACAAGCATGTCAAGCCTCGCGTTTTCTCTGAAGGTGATCTTGTTCTTCTGTATGAACAAGATAAAGATGTCCTAGGAGCTGGGAAATTCGAACCAATGTGGCGTGGTCCTTACATTGTTCGCAGAGTTTTGGAAAAAGGAGTGTATGAGCTGGTTGATTACGATGGTATCCCTTTGAGTGAACCCAAAAATGGGTTATACTTGAAGAAGTACTATGCATAAGTCATTTGTGCACAAGTACTTGTATTTTATGTATCATACGTTGTGTGTGTTACTTTAGTTTGATTTTGACATTATCTGATCTCTACCTTTACGTGACGTTGTGTTTGATTGCCAGATGTCGGAGTTTTCGCTACCTTATATTGGCTTCGCTGATGGTGCTAGCCATAGTACTCGGAACCTATCTTCCGCTGCATGGGCCATCTATGCCCCAACAAATGAACTTATATCTTTACGAGGTGTATGTCTTGGTCGAGCAACCAACAACATCGCAGAGTATAGCGCCGTTATTGAATTATTGGTTGATGCTATCTCACTTGGAATTCATCGTTTGGTTGTGCGACTTGACTCGCAGCTTGTAGTACTATAGTTAAGTAATGTCTACTCTATTCGAAGTCCTACTGTATTACGAGTGTATTTGCAAATTCGCCTCTTGGAATGATATTTTGATCACATTGAATATCAGCATATCCTTAGACGTCTTAATACATTAACAGATGCATTAGCTAATTATGTATTGGACAAACATTTGAACCATTTATAAATCAAACAAATTAAAATGACACAATGTAAAGTAACCGGTAGAAGCCATCTGTATATATAATGCTCAAAAGAGTTTGTTTTCGTTTTTACAAAAAGTTTGTCTGAAGACCAAAATATCAAAAATTGAAGCTTATAGTTTCTACAATGTGACGTCACGGATGACGTTCATGGTAACACACAACTGCTCTAGCAACTCTACGGAGCAGCCGACCCATAGCTGTTGATACCCCTATAGTATGACGCTGATCGCGTCGTGGAATCTCTTCCAGAGTCATATCTGGAATATCGGCTGTCAGGCCCTCTAAATTCTGCTCCAACACCAGATAATCTTTGGCATACTGTGGTACTACTGTTGTTGCCTCTCCTCGTCGCTGGATAGGAGAAGAGCCAGCAGGTCTATATGCTCCAACATCTGTGTTATCGACAAACGTTTGGTGTTAGTCTTTGGATAAATCTATAAAACAAAAACATTTAAATTTGTTAAAAAAGTCAAAAACATTTAAAAACAAAAAATTTTGTATACTTCTTACCGAGGTCTCCCCACTGAGCGTCCTCGGGTAGTGTTAGATCTGGATCTCCTTGGAAATCCAACCCGACATACGCGTAATCATCGACCATCAACATCTGGGTCTGCAACCAGTCAAAGAAAATATCGTCATATTTGACGATTGGTCCTGCCACGTGCCGGGCCATGAGCCGACACCATCGTAACATCCTCGGATCCCTAGGGCCCGGAAAGTCCCACTCAGCCTATAGACAAAATACAGGGACCCTCTCTAGGAAGAAGGACACTAACAAAGACCCATATCCAAATTGTTTCAGTTCTCCCCACCTGCACTTGGTCAGTTGTCTTTTCATACTGCACAACACTGCATCAGCCCAGTTAAATACTTGGGGCTCAGTACACTCGATGGCGTACTTGAAGTAGCTCTGTAATGCCATATGGGGAGCGACACTTCCAACCATCTGAGCAATCGTGAAGAGAATAGTGCGGAGAGTCAAATCAGTCACTCCCCAGATTGCCACTTTCCCTTTCTTTCTTTCGGCCTCAGGTACGCAGTATTGGTTGCAATATTCACTCATTTTTAACCCACCTGCTCTGTTGCCGGTCAGACTGACATAGGACCCATGCCTGGATAATCCGGTCAAGAAATATATGTCCTCGATGTCAATAGCTAATGTGTGAGCTCCTACAATGAAAACTTGCTGGTCCGGATCCCACATTCGGACTAGATACTCCAATAATCGGACTTGGGCTCTCATGCCCGGGATACGGAAGTATTTTAAGAGACCACAATCTCTTAATGTAGCTATGGTGGGAGGGTGATTTTTGGCATTTGTGTTATCCTCCTCATGTTCTCGTTCTCGCCACTCAAGCACCATGTTTGTGGCTGTTTACCTGCATAAGAAACATACAAACATGATTAATGATCTTATTCATGAAATGAATTTTTTCTATTGGCTAAACATTTCAAAAAAATTTGAGTTCTGCGCTGCTCGCAGGTGCCATATTATGCACAGTGTGAACTTCTCACAGGCGGCTTAAGGCCCACCTACGAGAACGAGTCATTCTCGCAGGTCCCGTATGGGCCACCTGCGAGAATGCCTCCATGCATATATGGTCCAATAAATAACTTAAAACAGAACTTTTAACCAATGAAATCATAATTTTAAACCATGAAAAGATCAGGAATGAAGAACTTACCAAGATGTTGCTGACGGCTCATCAAATGATCACTCGTAGCTCTCGGAAATCGACACCGAATGCAGAGGGTAAAATGAGGGTTTTTGGACCTCAATGGTAAAAATGTGAAATGATATGGTAAATTTAGTTATTTACTCATTTTAATTACTTTTTACTATATCAAATGTGGGTTTTTTATGTTTATTTATTATTTAAACCTAATCACTAATGTGAAATGAGTGTAATGACTTGCAGGTGTGAAACATGGATGATTATGGACAATTTTTTCTCTGGTGTGGTGTGATTTTGATTATTTTTTATGGTTTTGACATAAAACCTCGAGTGCTTTTTTGTCCGTTCTTGCGCTTGTGAAAAACATAAGAATGTGATCGAGCGTCGTTTTATCACTTTTTCGGGCTCGCTGTGGTTATACGAAAAAGGAACTCCCCTGGAGTTTTCTTTAAGCTCTTTTCAGACTCTCTAAACATGAAAAGATCGCCGAGCGACCTTGCTATTTTCACGCTCGATAAAGTATTTGAAGTATGCGTCCTTCGAGCGATAGTTTAACCCTTTTTTGGTCTCGTTGGACTACTGTACGAAAAAGGAACTGAGAGAGTTCTCTTTTAAGTGTTTTTCCAAACTCTATAATCTTGAAAAACCTTCGAGTTTACTATCTCTAGACTCGTTAAACAAACATTGGCAGACCCGTGATGGGACCGAACCACTCCTTCCTAGGGTTCGTTAAAAATACTCCGAGGGACTCATCCGAAGGATGAGCTTATAAGCATATGTGATCCTCTTCAAGCTTGTGTAAAAATAAAGAGGTACTTGCCAGAAATGGTGGGGGGAAATTTGGGAAAGGGATATGTTTCATCGTTGTATTGATTGGTAGTAAGTATCGCTCTTGAACATGACACTCCCTATTCATCATTTGAAGCCGGTTTGGGAAATCCATTTGTCTCTCATTCGATTTGCTACAAGGTCATTTCCTGTGTCGTCTTTGAGTCAATCCTGCCAAATCATTGGTCGTGTCGTTCATATGTTCAAGAGAAGTCCATTTGAAACTTATATGGAGTCGGCCATTTGCAGTTATCCATTCATTCCATGTCGGCCTTCCCTGTGTCCAAAGTCCAATTGCCACATACTCTGTTTCACTTTCAAACTCAGTTACTCATTTCGTTTCATTGATGGGGGATACATCAAGGCCCTCCTATGACGAGTTTTGTTCCGTCGACTTCATCTCATTATCCGAAATCAAGACTTAGAAATTATTCAGTACCTTGGAACTTGCATGCCTCAATGGCAGGTTTCCTCGCTTTCGACAGTGGATTTACATCATTGATCCCTGATCGAAAGATTCCATCGGGTGTTCGACATCAACTCATTCATTCACAGTCGATTAATTGTACTTTAGTACCTTGGGGTTCATTGACATCAATGGTGATTTCCCTTGCACTTGTTAACGGTTACATTAATGACCGGTAATCAAGTGGTTTCTGCCATGTTCGACTTCAACACATGTAATCACATGGTTAGATTCGTACTTTGGGCAACGAGATTAAAGACCCTGGATATTGTCTTTGTGATCCAGGTTGTGATGGAGTATGTATAATTTGCGACACATAGATCCATTGTGTATGTTTTGTGGCTATGTCGTCTTGATTTGAAAATTTGTCACATAGATCCACAGTGTATTCAGGTGGCTATGCTATATTGCGACAGCATGGATCCACAGTGTATAATTGGTGGCCATGACCTTTGTTTATGATGTCATCAGTTTATGATCTGAGTATGGGAATGCCTACCTCAGCATTGGTATATATGATATTCTGCAGATGCTTGGATGTTTGTAGGTTTCCGATTAGATGTGCTCTTGGTTCTTGACACACACATGCAGCTTACAAAGTCTATTGACTGTCACTAGTTCCAATCTCAGACTTTGGGGGGCATTCTGTTATCCACAATTTTGGTCATCATGATGATGTAATAATGATGGAGAAATCAGGCTCTTCACTAGAACACTTTCATGAGAAAAGTTACCTTTGTCTCTTTCCAGAAATCATATTTTTAAGGGAGGTTCGCAACCTACCTATATATTTGCCTGCGAGAATGCATGATTCTCGTAGGCTGCATTAAGTTCGGGTGCGAGAAGTTCGTACTGTACCTAACTATCAGGGTGCAAACATCTTCTAAAGGAAGGAAAAAGATAAATTCTCGAACCTTCTAGAAGGGAATCTTCTAGAATGATGAGTTGGCATTTGAATGGTTATCTAAGTACTGGATTTCCTGATATCTTGGGATCATTCCTATCCAAGTAACTAATCTATTCTCTCCTATATATTGAAGGGAATGCTCATGGAAAAGGTTAGAAGCAAACTAGCAAGAGATTGATTGGAGAATTAGTGGAAGATTGTATGAAGGACTGATGCTACAGCAGCTAGAGACACCAGCAAGGCTATCAAAAGTGGTTGATTTTCTTCATGCATGAGCAAGTGTGTGTGTCAGAGCTA
This sequence comes from Picea engelmannii, assembly GCA_009831015.1. NCBI lineage: Eukaryota > Viridiplantae > Streptophyta > Pinopsida > Pinales > Pinaceae > Picea > Picea engelmannii. The sequence goes on from ML808812.1 coordinate 12,153, forward strand.
GGAGCCATCGAAAGGAGGCTTGCAACATCAAGGCTTAGGTTGTAAGTTTTGCTTTCTATCAATATAATACAGTAATGTGTCCCTTTCCCATAAAGTTGATTGCACTTTATTACATAATTCCTTGATCATATGTATAGATTAACTGTTGAATATATTGAGTTGTTTTTACTTCGATTGGTTTGAGTTGTCTTGGTCTGGACTACGCAAGAGCATTGAAGCGAAATTGGTACAACAAAGACCCAAGGAAGCGATCATACTGTATGTTCATGATTCTTTCCTCCTAGTTCATTCAATAGTTAAAATCTAGGGAAAGAGTATCATTCTGTCCTATTTTGTTCTAGATCCAAGTGGATCTAGGGAGATCAGTTTGTGTCCGCACTTACGGATTAATCCTGAACCAGCTACCATTCTGCAACAGTTTCCACATCTCAAGCCTTGAGGACAATGTTGTTTTTAAGGGGGTGGACATGTTAAGGTCCTAACCCGCACATAAGTAGATCAATGTATTCAGATGTAATAAAGGTCAATATTAATAAGGCCTTTCAATAAAATAGAATAAGGCGGATATAAGAAGACCTAATAGAAGCTTCCGCTTCTAGAAGGATCTTCCTCTAGATGCTTCTCTTAATAGTATAAATAAGGGTCGAGGGTATGAAAACCCTAGCTTGGGGATTATTGTAACAGAGCGTTGCTCGACTGGAGGTTTCCCCCTCGAAGAGGCATGTGAACATTGCTTTCTGAATCAAAGTGTTATTTAAGTTGTTGTTCTCATATTATTTATGTGTTATTGTGGAGATTATGCTGGTTATATTACTGTTATTTTTCCATTTATAGCATTTTATTTTTGTTCTGCGTATTTATTATATCTGGTATCTTGTAGTGATAGCTCATCGAAATCGGGAAGAAGAGCACTATAGGATAAGATGGTGAGAAGTGACTTTCAGTGGCTGGAGAAGCCATAAGGATGGATAAATCACTTTTTAGAGGTAAAATGGTTAATTAATTAATTAATTAAGTGATTTAATCAAGGAATAATAAAAGAAAGGAAAAGTCACTTGGAGGGAAGAAGTCAACAATGAATTAGGGTTTCAGCAGTGATTTAGGGTTTTGGAAGTCAACAGTGAATTAGGGTTTCAACAGGGATTTAGGGTTTTGGAAAGTTATAAAGGAAGGGTCAGCGACCTAATTCATCATTATGCAGATTATGACTTGTCATTGAGGAGAAGAGGCACATCTCACGAGAGATAGTTCAGTGTATTCCAGGAGGAAGACATCAGCTGGCTGATTTTGGTGTTGGAAGACACACGCTAGTCACTGGGAAGATCATCCAGGTCTTCCATCATTCTTCATTGATTCCACAGTGCTCCCATATTCCAGGTATTATCTTTTAGTTTCTTATTTGTATTTCGGCTAAGATCCTTTTGTCTTTTGATCTAGCCGAGTGTTGTTATTTTATTCAGTCGCAGTTGCTTATTTATATTCCGGCTAAGATCCTTTGTATGTTGATCTAGTCGAGTAT
>ML808812.1:15716-28597 GCA_009831015.1 Picea engelmannii
ATGTAGAGGATGACCCCGTAGTACACCCAGGATCCATGATGTTGCAGGTGTATATAGGAGATCACATGAGTATGCAGGGGCACACAATGATGAGTGGTAGTTCACAGAGACATATAGAGGTGTACAGTGGGATTCAGGGGGACGCATTGGATGGCAGGGAGGGGATGTACTCAGTAAAGCATGGAGATTCCTCTCCCTTGCACTAGTATACAGATCTGGGAGATCACCTTCACCGTAGAAGCAGTTGCGTGAGTGATTATGGATGGAGAATGATTGACCCACAGTTGGTAGAGATACCTATTGTTGTACCCGATGGTTGGTGTTCAGTGATGAGTATAGGTGATTATTTACCATGGGTGTCGATCGAATAGCTTTTGGTTAAGACCCTTGGATTGACCAAAGCATATGCTACTTTCCAGTCCTACAGTTTGTTGCAGATATTTATGATGGCCTTTCCCGATACTTTCATCATTGATAGCAGCACAGGGGGAGCTAGACAGTGGCAGGGGGCATGGAGAGTTGGTAGGTCATGTTAGTGTCAGAAGTCACCCCTGGATTGCTTGCAGGAGCAGAGCCCAACGCCCATCAGTTTTATGTCATGATTGTTTAATGGGGTGATCGAATGGGTAAAGACTCAAGAAGATATAGCTTTAACTCAAGAAATTGGGTCTAGTATGTAGAAAGCAAGGGAGGTCTTGATCCAACTTCCATCAGTATAATTGATTAAAGGGTGGTAGATGGAAGACTTGTGAGAAGGGCGAACAAGACTGCCTTGGGCGACATGCCTTCGGAAGCTTGAAGATGAAAAACTCGGAAACCAAGATCCTCTTGGTCCAGAGCCTCGAGGAGCTGAAGGGTGACTCGACTGGATCCTCCAATTCTGAGTCGTTCAGTGCTAAGAAAATCACAGAAACCAATTAGAAACAATGCGACTATTACAGTGATCCAACCTACATCATCCTATAATAGCTATGACTCGACTGGATCCTCCAATTCCGAGCTGTTCTAACACAGTAAACAAAGAGATGGAAAAGAGGATGACATCCATAAAGTAAGAAGTCTCCAATGCCTTATACATTAACCAGAGCGACCAACGCTTCATCAAAACTTTTACAATCGGGAGCCTTGCTCAACCATCGATCCCCTCAAAAAATGAAAAAACTAAGTGCATATACTTGGGCAGATTTTCCCAACAGAGGCGCGCTCGCCCTCCAAGGCGTAGTGTCTCTTCAATCAATCTTTGGGTGGAAGTCCTTCATCAGACGTCTCCTTAACTGCGCGTGGCTCCTGCAAGGGGAGTAGCTGAGCCATTAAGTGTCGAGCTATCGTGTGCAGGCTTCCTTCGGCTAGTTGAGAACTCGGCATGGCTTCTCTGGAAAAATGGGTACACAGGACCCTCTCGAGCAGACCGCTCGTCAGGCCCTCCATACTCACACTTAATGAATGAAGAGAGGTTTCAACCACCCCTTCTTGCCTTCATTTACTCCAAGCGCAGACCGGGATCGAGGTCGGGCCTGATGAAAACTGGAGGTCGTGACAGGCCTCTCTGTGACTAAAACCCGACGCCTTTGGCCCCTTTTGCGCAGCTCTTTTCTTTCCCCAGTGACCACGGGCTGTAACCATGTGTTTACTTTCAAAGGCACTTTCGGTGCTCGCGAATAGGAGGGGGCTGATCCCCGCTTCTTGAAATTGCGATGAGCGAAACGCTGAGATGGCTTGAGTTGGCGCCATGCGTCCCCTTAGATCTGACGGCTCCGAACTCACCCAATGATGCTGTGGGCCCCAAGTCCTGGACGCTCTCGTTGCTTCACGCGTCGGGGATATGAGGGAGCTACTTCTTGCGCTTCAAAATCATGATGGGCGAAAAGGCGGGGAGCCTAATCGCGCGCCAGGTGTTCATTTTAGATGGACGGCTGAGACTGCCCCTTGATACTGCGGGCCCGATTTTAGGCGCTATCGGCACTTCGGGATTCGGGGTTTCGACAGGTGCAACAACATAAAACCTTCACCCTTTGAACTCGTGACTGCCGAAAATCTGACATGACCAGGTCTCGCGCCACGTGTCCTTTGGGATGAACAGCCGCCATCCATTCCTGCACATGATATGGGCGCTATCCATTGCGCTATCCTCGGTGCAACTTCGCTAACCGCGATTTCCCACCACCCGTTGATTTGATCCATTGGATGCATCCTGACTATTGAAATGAGACTGCTCGCTCACTTGATTTAGGCCCGAAATGGATTTCTTCTGTGGGCAGCACTCGACACTCATCGCGCCACTTGCAGACCTGATCGCTCTTGTGCTTCAGACGAGAAATGTTACTAACATTAGGCTCCATGGGGGATAGAGTCATCCCTGTGATGCTCTAAGGACTCATTTTGCAGTTCCAATGCCTTTTTGTTGGGCTATGGAGTCATTTACTGAGCTGAAACAATAAAAGTAAAAACAAAGAACAGAAAGGACAATATTTACAAAACATAGGAGCCACCGAAGACTCAGACAAAGCATTTTTTAAGAAAATGCCCATTTACTGGGTTGTTGAAAACCTCTTCACCCTCCAAATCCTGCAGCCGATATGTGTTATTTGAGAAAACCTCAGAGATTTTGAAAGGCCTGATCCACAGGGCTTCAAATTTGTCGTGCTTTCCCTTATCTTGTTTAGGAGCATCCCATTTCAACACCAAGTCTCCTATCCGAAATTCTTCCTTCTTGGCTTTCTTAACGAAAACCTGCTTGATCCTTTGTTGATGGTCCTAAATTATGTCCATTGCCTGCTCCCTAGCCTGCTGGACCTCCACTAGCTGATGAATCCTTCTGATCAATTCATCAGGCTCCTCCTGATGATCCTAGAGGAATTTTGCTACAGGAATGGCCAGATGAGAGGGAAAAACAGCCTCTGCTCCATAGACTAATTGGAAAGGAGAGACTTCTATAGATCTCTTTGTGGTCACTCAATCGGCCCATAGAGAAAATTTCAATCTTGAATGCCAGGCCTTCTTGTTGTCTTCCAACAGCCTTTTGATGATCCTTATCAAGCTTTTGTTGGAGGATTCAGCTAAACCGCTGCCTTATGGATAATATGGGGTGGAGTGAACCAGTTTGATCCCGAACTGCTCACAAAACTTGGCTAATGGCTCAGACCCGAAGGCGGCTGCGTTATCAGTGACAATCTTACTTGGGCAGTCGAACATCGTGATGAGGTCCTCCAGGAACCCAATGATTACCTTGTGGGAAGCACTCCTGGTGGGAACAACTTCAATTCACTTGGTGAAGAAATCAGTAGCCGTCAAGATCCATCTGTGCTGCCCACTGGAAGCAGAGTGAATTTCTCCAATTAAATCTAGGCCCCATTGTTGGAAAGGTCCTAAAACAACCACATGATTTAACGACAGAGACTTGAGCTGTTTCTTTCCTGCAAATCTTTGACATTTGGTGCAAGCTCGGACCCTTCTGCAGACGTCAGTGAATACGGTGGGCTAGTAGTATCCGGCCTTGAGGATTTTGTGGGCTGTGGCCTTCCAGAAATGGTGCCCTTCACATAGGCCGCTATGAAATTCAAACATGATCCTGTCGGCCTCTTGTGGATCCATGCATTTTAAAAGCATCCCCAAGGGGTCTTTCCAATATAAAATTTGATCGATAAGGCAGTATCTGACTGCCTTGAGCTTCAGATCTCTTTCTTTGTTTCTTTGCAGGCCATCTGGAGGCCGCAACTCTTGCAGAAAGTATATGACATCCTTATACCAAGGACATCAAGCCAATGGGGGCTCTCTTTGAGGGGTTTCTTTCAGACAACAGACCCTGCCGAATTCCTGAGCATTCAGTGATGAAACTTATCCCCAAAGCTTGGCAATTGGCTTCAGCCAACAGCTTGGATAAACCTTGACCTTTGATCAATTTGGTAGGCTTTATTTCCAGGTCAAATTCCAGAATCTTGGCGATCCACTTACTCCTCCTCCCGTCTATGTCAGGCTGAATAAGAACGTCTTTGACAACAGCTGAGGGGACATAAGCGACGATTTTTTACTTCGGGACATAGACTCTAAAAGCCTTGAGGAACTTTACCAGGGCATAGGCCTGCTTCTCCATAGCGTCATACCTGACTTCGACATCCCTCAATGCTCGACTGAAATAGGAAATAGGCTGCTCTAGTCCATCCTTGTTTGTCTGTAATAAAACAGCAGCTACCGTGTCAAGTGAAGCAAAGGAGAAAATAAGGAAATCCTTTGAGTAATCGGGACTAATAAGCACGGGGGCTTCAGACAGGGCCTTCTTTATTTGCTCAAAGGAATTTCGCGTTTCAGAAGTCCACTTCACTTCATTTTCTTTCCTTAACATGGTTGTTATAAGCTTTACCTCCTCCGCAAAGTTAGGCACAAACCTCCTCAAAAAATTAATCTTACCAAGGAAAGATTGGACCTCCTTCTTGGATCTCGGGACTGATAAGGCTTGTATTGCCTCAACTCTGCTAGGATCGATCTTGACTCCTTCTGTTGATACTATGTGGCCTAGTAACTTTCCCTCCTGCATGGCGGACATAGATTTTTTGGGGTTTAATGAAATGCCAAAACTCCTACATTTCAGGAAAACCTTCCTGAGATGACAACAGTGTTCTTTATCAGATTTTGAAAATACTGTGATGTCATCCAGATAGACGACCCCAAATTTATCCTTTTCCCCAATGAAAGCTATGTCCATGGCACGTTGAAACGTTGCCCCTGCATTCATCAATCCAAAAGGCATCTTGGCATACATGAATGTGCCCCATGGAGTGGTAAATGTCGTCTTCTCCCTGTCCTCAGGTAGAACAGAGACTTGATTGTAGCCAGAGAAACCGTCGATCATGGACATCCTGGAGGCTCCTATTACCCTCTGTAGTATATGTTCCATCTTTGGTAAGGGGTAGTTATCCTTTCGTGAGCTCCTGTTCAGGTTTCTGAAGTCTACACAGAGTCTGATTTCTCCATTCTTTTTCCTTACTGGTACCAAGTTGGCTACCCACTCTGAATATCTCAGTGGTACAATGATCTGAGCTTGAAGCAACTTTTTCACTTCCCTCTCCATGATAGGCAGCAGCATAGGATTGATCTGTCTCAGCTTCTGCCTGAATGGCTTTGCCTCTCCTTTCAATGGGATTTTATGCTCGATGACCGAGGTGTCATAGGTTTTGAGGTCTTCATAGGTCCAGGAAAAAACATCGGCAAATTCCCTCAAGAGTCCAACGTATTCGGACCTCTGCTCCTTTGCCAGACTTCTTGACAATTTGACAAACTTGGGCTCACTCTCGGTGCCAATGTTGCACTAAATAGCACCAGCGTCATCCTCCAAGATTTCCCCCTTTAACGACACATTGTTTCTATCAAAAAGCCTTTCCAAAGGAACCAGTCCTCTTGGAATATGATTGCTGGGCAACTGTACAATGTCACGCTCTGCAATCTTATTCAGAAAATTACCCCCATCAAGATTTTCTTCAGAGACTGAGTCTTGGTCGATATGCATCTCTGAAAATTCTTCGATAGTCTCCAAGAACTTCTTAATCTCGAGATCATCCTAGAATACCTTCCAATGCTTGACGTTGTCAGGTATGGAGGGCCTGTATTTCACTTCCACATCATATTTGAATTTGGGCGGCAAGGGTACTTTGAAATTGCATGCTGATGTAGCCAAGGAATCTGCCACTGTGTTCTTCTCTCTTGGGACAAAAGAAATGTTGAATGCCCAGAAGAAACTGTCAATAAGGTCCCATACCTCATTTTTGTAACTCCTGAGTCGAGGATGATTAGCCTGATAAGCGCTTCTGATCTGTTGGACCACCAACTCTGCATCACCGAACACTGCTACCTCCTGAATTCCCATTTCCCTCGCAGCTCTTAATCCTAGAACAAGAGCTTCATACTCTGCCACATTGTTGGTAGCTTCAAATTCTAGTCTGTATGACAGAGATATGGTTTCCTGAGCAGGTGATACAAAAAATACCCCAGCACCAGCGCCTTCCCGAGAACAGGCTCCATCAAAGCACATTTTCCAGACGGGGGTGATGGAGGGAAAAGATTTATGGGAAGTGGTGGGCAACTTTCTGAGCTTAAGAGGAGGCTCGGGAGCATAGGTGAGTTGTAGTAAACTAGAACCTAAATCAGTGTCCAAGGCAAAAATAGGATGGTTGGTAGGATTGGCCTCATCACTGATTATATAGGCCAGTTGGGCTTCCCTGTATAGTCTTCTATGCTCTCCTCCAAACACTGGGATAGTAGCATATGTGAGGTCCATCTGCAAGGTTCCCCCCAGTCTTTTTATCCAAGATCTTGATAACAACATACCGAACTTGGGGGGGACATCGTCCACTACAATATCCATGACCACACTTTTCATGGGCAGCTGAAACAAGGTTACAACCAGGTCTTTGATAATTCCTAGACACTGAACTTTTCTGGAGTCAAAGGAATAGAGGTCATGATAGGCTCGAGTGACTTCTAGCCCTAACTCTTCCATGACAGTTTTGGGCATGAGGTTGTGAGAAGCCCCCGAATCCATCAAGTAGTTGTGCAGTACCTTGTCATGGATGTTCAAGGAAGTGTAGAAGGGAGGGGATGAGTCATTCCTATCTTCTACCATAGGACCTAAAATAACTGCAGGCTTTTCATCTTGTAAATTGATGGAGTCTGTGGGAAGGCATGAGACCTCGGACTACAAAAGGTCAGAGAAGCATTTCTTGAACCCTTCATGTTTGATCAATTCGGTCAGGGGTACAGGGATCCTGATCTTTTGGATTTCATGCTCGAAATTAAAAGAAGATATAAGCTTAGGAATTTCTCTTATTTCGGGGACATGACTCTGAACTACGGGAGAGAGGGGTTGGGTCTTCTTACCTCTGCGACTTTATGCTGCTTCATTAGCAGGTTTCTCTGTTCTGGTGGACTGCTCGGGAACATCAGGTGCCACTGTCTTTTTCTTGGACCTCAGATCATACCTGCCTTGGTTGCCATTAGACTTGTCCCCCTTGCTCAGCTCATTCAGCTGATTGTCCATGAGGGACTCTTCGTATGCTGATTGAGTGAGATGAGGAAAAGGAGGAGTGTCTTTGAAGCAATGAATTTCAGGATCAAGCTCGTCTTTTTCCCAATCTTCCCTTTCGGCCACAAAATTGTTTTGAAAAGGGGCCTGGATTTTCTGATCTTCTCTGTCTCTTCCCCTCTCCCTATGCATAGTCGGGGAATTAATATTGTTGGGCCTCCTGAAACCTCCTTTATTTTCGGCATCTTGAGGGCCCTTGTATGCTTGCCTCCCCTCCACCTTCATTCTCTCCATCTCTGCAGACAAAGACTTCACCATCTTGGTCAGTTCATCCACTTGAGGGTGGGGCACCGATGGGCCAGAAGTTGAGGCTTTCGACCTTCCCTTCCTTCTGTCTGCGTCGGCCTTGTTCCTCAGTCTATCAGCTGCTAACACATTTGATTCCACCTCCATGGCTACATCTTGCATTTGAACTAAGGAGGTGGCTCTTCTTTCTCTTAATAAAAGACATAAATTGGGACCAAACGCACTAGCATAAGAAATTTTGACCGAGGCTTCTGAGGGTTTTATTTCGGCAGGGATTTTGTTGTACATCTTATTGAATCTTTTGGAGAAGTCAGAGACAGACTCTCCTTCCATTTTCTTCAAAGACCCGAACTCTATCATGTAATACATGAAATCCTTCCTATCACCCCACTGCCTCAATAAAGCACTATCCAAAGCTTCGATCCCAGCAATAGATCCAAGGGCTAATCCTCTAAACCACTTCCTCACCTCACCATCCAGGCTCTGGACGAAGACTCTCATCCAGACATATTCATTTTCAATGTTCAGGTTGTCTGCATAACTGTAGAAAGAAGCCAGATTCTCTTCAGCAATTACATCCCCTTCCCCAGTGAATTTGGGCATGTTTTTCAAGTAATCTCCAGCAAGGAGAGGATTCATAGGATGGGGTAGGATTAAGGGGGAATATCTGGCAGCAACTATGGCGTCCATTCTATTTAGAGGGGGATTAGCACCAGCCATAGGAATACTAGGCGGAGGAGAACTTGGAGGAGAAGGAGTTGGTGCAGGGGCTACTGGGAATGAGTCTCGAAGTGGAACAGGAAACAAAAGGGGATTTAAGGAGAAAGCTAACGGGCTCAAGTCAGTAGATGCTCCTCTTAGTGTAGGAGTGGTAATAGTAACAGGAGGAGAAGTGGGGAAATATTCTGTAGTCCTGGGTCTACGCCAAGGTACAACTTCAGAGGAGATGGGAGTGACAAGGATTTCTCCCTCCAATCCCAGACCAGGAGGGGAAAACTCAGCAGGAACACTCCCGAAATTCAGGAAATGGGAAACCTCTGAAGGAGGTCTATTAAGAAACTGAGGAGGAGAAAATGTAGTTCCTACAGAAGGAGATGGCGGATTACCTGGTTCGGCGGTGGAAGCTTCTTCTTCGGAATCCTTTCCTTTTCTAAGAACCACCTCTGGATTAGTTTCGGGTGTATCTAGAGGCAGTTGTGGATGAGACCGCGTGTGTCTACCTCTGAAAGCCACAATTAACTCGGCAGGTTCGCCACAGTGGAGTCGTCACAATGGAGTCGCCAGGTGCACAGTAGCAATCTTCAAAGGCTCTGATACCCGATGCACCTTCAGAATCAGAGGCTCAATGTCGTTCAATCTCGGGGAAAATTTTCAACTTCGTCCCCGGCAATGGCGCCAGAAATGTTAGCGTCAGAAGTCACCCCTGGATTGCTTGCAGGAGTAGAGCCCAACGCCCATCAGTTTTATGTCACGATTGTTTAATGGGGTGATCGAATGGGTAAAGACTCAAGAAGATATAGGTTTAACTCGGGAAACTGGGTCTAGTATGTAGAAAGCAAGGGAGGTCTTGATCCAACTTCCATCAGTATAATTGATTAAAGGGTGGTAGATGGAAGACTTGTGAGAAGGGCGAACAAGACTGCCTTGGGCGACATGCCTTCGGAAGCTTGAAGATGAAAAACTCGGAAACCAAGATCCTCTTGGTCCAGAGCCTCGAGGAGCTGAAGGGTGACTCGACTGGATCCTCCAATTCTGAGTCGTTCAGCGCTAAGAAAATCACAGGAACTGATTAGAAACAATGCGACTGTTACAGTGATCCAACCTACATCATCCTATAATAGCTACGACTCGACTGGATCCTCCAATTCCGAGTTGTTTTAACACAGTAAACAAAGAGATGGAAAAGAGGTTGACATCCATAAAGTAAGAAGTCTCCAATGCCTTATACATTAACCAGAGCGACCAACGCTTCATAAAAAATTTTACAATCAAGAGCCTTGCTCAACCATCGATCCCCTCAAAAAATGCAAAAACTGAGTACATATACTTGGGCAGATTTGCCCAACAGAGGCGCGCTCACCCTCCAAGGCGTAGCGTCTCTTCAATCGATCTTCGGGCGGAAGTCCTTCGTCAGACGTCTCCTTAACTGCGCGTGGCTCCTACAAGGGGAGTAGTTGAGCCATTAAGTGCCGAGCTAGCGTGTGCAGGCTTCCTCCGGCTAGTTGAGAACTCGGCATGGCTTCTCTGGAAAAATGGGTACACAGGACCCTCTCGAGTAGACCACTCGCCAGGCCCTCCATACTTTGCACTTAATGAATGAGGAGAGGTTTCAACCACCCCTTCTTGCCTTCATTTACTCCAAGCGCAGATCGGGATCGAGGTCGGGCCCGATGGCAACTGGAGGTCGTGACGGGCCTCTCTGTGACTGAAACCCGACGCCTTTGGCCCCTTTTGCACAGCTCTTTTCTTTCCCTAGTGACCACGGGCTGTGACCCTGTGTTTACTTTCAAAGGCGCTTTCGGCGCTCGCGAATAGGAGGGGGCTGATCCCCGCTTCTTGAAATTGCGATGAGCGAAACGCCGAGATGGCTTGAGTTGGCGCCACGCGTCCCCTTAGATCTGACGGCTCCGAACTCACCCAATGATGCTGTGGGCCCCAAGTCTTGGACGCTCTCGTTGCTTCGCGTGTCGGGGATATGAGGGAGCTACTTCTTGCGCTTCAAAATCGCGATGGGCGAAAAGGCGGGGAGCCTAATCATGTGCCAGGTGTTCATTTTAGATGGACGGCTGAGATTGCCCCTCGATATTGCGGGCCCGATTTTAGGCGCTATCAACACTTCGGGGTTCGGGGTTTCGAGAGGTGCAACGACATAAAACCTTCACCCTTTGAACTCGCGACTGCCAAAAAGCCGACGTGACCAGGTCTTGCGCCACGTGTCCTTTGGGATGAACGAATGCCATCCATTCTTGCACATGATATGGGCGCTATCCATTGCGCTATCCTCGGTGCAACTTCGCTAACCGCGATTTCCCGCCACCCGTTGATCTGATCCATTGGATGCATCCTGATCGTTGAAATGAGACTGCTCACTCGCTTGATTTAGGCCCGAAATGGATTTCTTCTGTGGGCAACGCTCGACACTCATCGCGCCACTTGCAGACTTGATCGCTCTTGTGCTTCGGACGAGAAATGTTACTAACAGGTCGAGACCACCTAACAAGAGTGTCTTGATTGCATACATCAATATAGGGGTGGATCATCAGGCACAGACAATTGAGGCTTGGGCATGATGGAGAGTATACTAGGCCATGGGACAAAGGATATCTTAGAGGTTGCTACATATTTAGACTCTCATTGGGATGAGGGTGGAGTGATTTCAACAGTTACTGGTAGGGCAAATCAACAGTTAGTGGGGATTGGAAGTGATGAACTTCCAAATTTGACATGGGATCCAGGAGTCCATTTGGTTAATAGTTTGTTTTATCTTATGAGGATCCAGGAGTGGAGGATCTAGAATGGATACTTTGATCAAACAATCATGATCAAAGTAGAGAAACATCATCATGATGGTCCCTGTCAGAGACTAGCATGGGACCCTGGGATTACAGGGTTGGGCATTTCATTGACTAGTGGAGACGAGTGGACCTTTGCAGGGGGAAGTCCCCTTGATTTTCCATTGAGTTTCAGTATTGGGGAGAGCACATCATTGGTTGGTGATTCGTTGAGGTCTTGTAGTACCTCACTATGGTAGCAACATGTTCAATCGATGGGGGCCGTGTTGGGTTTGGTATGGTTTGGTAGGATAGACTCATTTCAATTTGAGACCGTGTGTTATTTGCAGAAGACTCATGGTAGTGATATGTTACAGGATTATATCTCACGAGGCATTGCAGTTCATATTTTGATATGGGATCTGGGGATTGGAATGCTTGGTAGTTCAGCGTTTGATGGAGTTGAGTTTAGAGTAGAGTGGTTTCTCGGGGAGTTGACTGAGATTCTTTGGCCATTGATCATTCTACTTATCAGGAGCATGTGGGTGTTATGCGTGGTGAGCACTTGGAGAGACCACATCTTGAGGGGAGTCTACCTTGTGTCACATAGGTGGATATGGTACCTTGGTATCATATGTAGTTGGATTCAGTTATTGCTTGAGGACAAGCAATCTTCCGGCAGGGAGGACTGTAATGTCCCCATTTTGGAACATTATAACATTACAACATTTCAGAGTGTTTTGCCTACCCGAGTAGCCAGATAGGGGTGACAGAGAGTTTGGGAGATACCGAGGGGTTTATTTGGGTCCGACTTGCATTGTTCATCATTAGGATCCATTCCACACAGCTTGGCTTTGGTTTCGTTGCATTCCGACGATTTTCGTAATTTTGAGTTATTATGGGTCATATCTTAATTAAATTCACTAAGAAGGTCATAATGGGCATATTTCTTGGAGAAACCTCTTAGTGTGATAGCTCATCGGAATCGGGAAGAAGAGCACTACAAGATAAGATGGTGAGAAGTGACTTTTAGTGGCTGGAGAAGCCATAAGGATGGATAAATCACTTTTTAGAGGTAAAATGGTAAATTAATTAATTAATTAAGCGATTTAATCAAGGAATAATAAAATAAAGGAAAAGTCACTTGGAGGGAAGAAGTCAACAGTGAATTAGGGTTTCAGCAGTGATTTAGGGTTTTGGAAGTCAATAGTGAATTAGGGTTTCAGTAGGGATTTAGGGTTTTGGAAAGCTATAAAGGAAGGGTCAGTGACCTAATTCATCATTATGCAGATTATGACTTGTCATTGAGGAGAAGAGGCACATCTCAGGAGAGATAGTTCAGTGTATTCCAGGAGGAAGACACCAGTTGGCTGATTTCGGTGTTGAAAGACACACCCTAGTCACCGAGAAGATCATCCAGGTCTTCCATCATTCTTCATTGATTCCACAATGCTCCCATATTCTGGGCATTATCTTTTAGTTGCTTCTTTGTATTTCGGCTAAGATCCTTTTGTCTTTTGATCTAGCCGAGTGTTGTTATTTTATTCAGTCGCAGTTGCTTATTTATATTCCAGCTAAGATCCTTTGTATGTTGATCTAGTCGAGTATTGTCAGTTATTCAGTTGCATTCGACCATTTTGTAATCCACAGAGATATCATAATACAAACTTTGCAGTCCTTTGTTGCATTTATTATTTTTATAATCATTTATATGTTGTAAACCTTTGATCCTACACACACATTAGCAACGTTTCCTAGACTAGCCAAGTCAGGAACATTACATAATCCAAAGTACATATTCATCTCCCAAAAGAAGTACAATGGAGAACTATTGAACAAGTTTGGCATGGCTAAGTGCAATATTATTTCTACTCCAATGGAAGAGAATTTGAAACTCACATGAAAAGAAGGGAATGAATTTGAGGATGAAACCAAGTATAGACATGCTATAAAAAACAAGACTCCATATGAAATGTGGTATGGCCACATTCCTTCGGTGAGGCATCTCAGGGTCTTTGGTTCCACTTGTTATGCCTTGATTCCTAAGGAGCAAAGAATCAAGCTTGATGCAA
>ML808812.1:36844-56549 GCA_009831015.1 Picea engelmannii
AATTACTGTTGATGCAAAGTCAATTGTGCCCTACAAAAGAAGCTGGAGTTTTTATATTTATTTTGATTTAGGGTTTTAGATAGTAACCTGGTTTTTTTAAGCCCTGGTTAATGTAACTGATGGCGGATATTTAGTTTTGTGGACATCGGGGTTCTGTTTATGTATTTAAACTAGTTGAATAGATACACTTAAGACAGATATGAACATAAATGCAGTGATGATTTGTTCAGTTGTCTTTTCGGATAGTAATAGGTTTTGAAGATCTTGATCTTTGAGTAGGTTTTCAAGTTTGATAGGTGTGTTGCACTGGTTTTTGGGATGGGGGACGTCTCTCTGGTTTTTTCACGGGTGGTTGCGATCAACAATTATATATATATATATAATTTAGAATTTACTATAAACATTTGTAATTGTTTGTATGTATAATAAGTTATATAATATAGTATTATGCACAATTTTTATATTTGCCAGTTTTGAAAAAACTTGGGTAATTTTAAAAAATGTAGAGTGACATTTTATAATTGGCCCCTAAGTATGAGCAAAATGCAGTTTAGCTATAGGAAACTTAAGTGTAACTATTTTCAGCTTGCAAGAAGGTCCATGAAGGGTCTATGAGACAAAGAATTGTCTCTATAGCGGTGTTTCTTCCTCATATTTTTTTGTTAAGGATGATTATGTAGTTGTAACAGTTTGTAAGCATAATAGGCTATACCATATAGTATTATGCACAATCCTTATACTCGCCAGTTTTGAAAAAGCTTGGGTAATTTAAAAAAAATGCAGAGTGACATTCTATTATTGGCCCCTAAGCATGAACAAAATGCAGTTTAGCTATAGGAAACTCAAGTGCAACTATTTTCAGCTTGCAAGAAGGTCCATGAAGGGTCTATGAGACAAAGAATTGTCTCTATAACACGTTTCTTCCTCATATTTTTTTGTTAACGATGATTGTTAAAACTTAAAAGGGCATTCCCTTCTCAATAGGTTTCTGCAGGTTTTTACAGTTGTGTTGAAAACCACTACAAACTATCAAATTGTTTTCACAATACTTGAGGTTGGGATGGTGGAAGAATTAGATTTGAATAACTCATGGCAATATATATACAATATGTAAAAGCTGAGATGACTCCCAAAATGAGAAGAACAAGAGCAATAACCACAAGCATTAACCCTTTGAAATGTTGCATTTCCTGGGATTTTTTGACATGGAGGTTTTGCTTGTAGTAATGTTGTTGCTGAAAAGACAATAGTTAAATAACTGGAAATCCAAATCGAAACACATCATACAAAACCCATGTTTTGAGTTGCAACTTGTACAACAGATTTAAATTAATACAAACGTCCTTGAAATCTGCCCGGAATATCTTGGTGACGATCAACAAGTCCCCAAGTCCCCAAAACACCAAAACACCAAAACACCAAAACAATGGGTACTTGGTTTTTAGGGGGCTTCCAGGAAAACATAGACTATAACACATTCACAGTATGAATTTTTAAATTGAATTAAAAGGATGATTTTTTTTTATAAAATTAAAAAATCTAAAATATTATGAATTAGATATTCTATTCTATTAATTATAAAAACTATTTATCAAATTGTGAAGGAAAAGATCATTTGTTATGAGGAGTTAACTCTCGATGGCTTGGGGTAAAACCACAATAGATAGAATGACACCCAAAAATCAACTCTAATCTCAAATATGCTAGACAAATCGAAATGCCAACAAAAGAAATGCTAGAAGCTTACTTCTTCTGGACGTTCATAGGAGACTGATGTCGAGCTCGCAATCCAATGCTTGATACTTGCAACTTGTCCTCAACATCCAAGATTCACAAGCATATGGAAAATATATAAAATGTTAGCATATAAACTAGCATAATCCATTAACATGTATAACAAATTTACCCATGGAAATTAATATAAGTATTTGCAACATATAATTGGACGAGAAAATATTGTTTCTATTAATGTAATCAACAAAAGTACATAGGTGACAAACTTCTGTATCGACACTCTTCAGAACCGAGAAACTAAGTCCCTCCACCTAGGTCATCACCACTTCAATCCTCCACAAAGGCAAGCTCACAAATTCTAGGATTAATTGGGTTCCTCCTTCACAGGATAGGAAGATCTTGGGGGCTGAACATAAGAGAAGTTCAGACTTAAAGGATAAAGGGATGCAGACTCAACATGAAGTTTCTCCAGAGTGTATTTGCTCTTAATATTTTTCTCCCTTTTCAAGGCTTGTATATGGCTCAATTTATAGCCTCCAAATGGAATTGAAGGGTCGAATCAGAGCGTTTCCAGTATATGGAAGGCCAAGGATCATGGATCCCATGACTTGGCATGGAAAACCTGAAATGTTTTTAAATTTGAGCACAAAACCCGATGTACGTGGGTTGTAATGGAACAACACACTTATACACTAGTTGTCTAACTATAGCCCATGTATATGCACAAAAATTTGAATTTTTGACTTTTTATTGAGCAAAATGGGGAAATTAAGTCTACAAAGGGAAAGGGAAGGCCATTAAAGCATGATGCATGGAGTGTGGAAAAAATTGCTATAACATATGCCCCCTAATGTGTGAGGTCAAAGGAGCAATCACTATGACTGAAATACATTATAATTCCAAGAAGTGTAGTGAGGACGCAGCTGGAGTAACTAGTCACCGACGAGAATATTACAATTCATATTGACTCTGTACACATGGATGCCAATCTAGAGTACACTGTAGATCCATGTGGATATACAATAAATAACTGTTCATGGCCATGAATAGGCAATACAAAGTAGGCATATGCCATAGGTGGTCATAGTCACGAACAAGACACAATGGAGTCTAGTCTCAAAATCTACTAAAGATATCTGCATATAATGTAGTACAATCTGATCTTCCATGATCACTGAAGTCATACAGGTGCTGGTACGATGAAAGACAACAACAACTATGGGGTGTTGCTACTGTGAATTGGAGGTCTTCTACACTATCCGTCGATGGTGCAAGTCTACATCGTGTGAATAAAGGAGTCGAAGTCGAACACAATGAGGCTTCGTTTGATTCCGATCATTGAGGTATACCATTAACAAACACGAGACAACCCACCAATAATGAAAGTAGGTGTCAAGGCACCGAGTACATTCAACAAGTGTAAATAAAGGTGTTGAGGTTGAACACTTGAAGAATCCATCGATCATGAGACATTGATGTATTCCCAACTGTCGATGGCGGGAGAACTTGCCACTGATGACTGCAAGCCTCTAGGTACTCTTATGACTCTAGATCTCGATTCCATAATAGATGAGCTGAAGTTGATGGAATGAGTCCCGCTGAAGGAAGAGCATTAAGACATCTCTCATCATCCAACGCGAGGTACAAAGCAATAGCTTAATGATTAAGAAGAACTTGGACGAATAGGGCATGCACGAACCAACGACCATGTGTGTCTCTCACGTGCACTAGATGCAAGTAGTACATGAAAGAGACCCTCTTAATAGCAACCAATAATGAAAATTGTTGACAAAGGCGAGGAAACCACCAATAGGGTCTAATTGAATCTAAGACACTGCATGAATCCCAATGTGTGAATAGATTTATTTCCGTCGAACATGAGGGAACCCCTAGTCAACGACCAATGAGGAGATGCCATCTATTGGATTCAAGGTCATCTATCGATGATGAAAGTAGGTCAAGGGTGCAAGGTAGGACAACAACTTCATGTGATTCTGAGATTCACTTACAATTGGATGGCCTACATTCAAAGTCAAGAATTTCGAGGAATGGATGACATAGGTTTGGACTTCCTTTGAACAAGAGCATGAGATAGATGGATAACTCAAGCATCATAGAATCAAGCCTGAACATTGACAAAAGTTTGTGAGGCATGAGGCATCAACAAAATCTCCATAGGAACTGGAAGAATAGCCAGTCGGAGGAGTAAACTCTAAGTAACGAGTTCAACTTCCTAAGGCCATACTAAACCCAAATCTGTGATGAATGGACTAAAAAATTTGTGCTTTGATAAAAGGCGACACGACTGCTGTCGTTAGAAGATAATACTCTTTCCTCACCTGTCCTTTTTGTTTTTCAATTTTTTTTTTGTCTTTTTCATATTATTAAAGCTTGAAAAAGAATAAAAGAGTGCTATAGTACAATGGAGGAAACGAGTGTCGTGGTTAAGCAAACTAGTTTCTGAGTGCAAGGAACATACCTATGCTCAATGTAAGGAAAACATGTGCAGGATAAGGACACTCGGGGAAAGTTTCCTCTAGGGTTAAGGTGTTGAGTCACAAAGGCATAAATTGCAAGGCTAGGAACTTATACGAATGCAAAAGAAAGTGGTTCAACAATGGCATGTTTAAGCCGACATTAGGCCTAAAAGCGCGCACAATCAATATGTGATGCAGTTACAACTCAACCTCATTTTGAAAACCCCATAAATAAGCTTTCAATGGTGTCCTTTTTCATAAATTTAGTCTCCTAAACCCGAAAAAGTGTAAAACAATACTAAGGAGAACTCTTCTACCCAATGGTGACAAGAGTATACCTTTTTCATAATTAGTCCACTCGGTCCGAAAAAGGGGTAAAATTGCACTGAATAAACATCCTTTCAAAGCCAATTAATGAGTGTGAAAGAGACAAGCTAAGTCGACAATCTTTTCATGTTTAAGGAGTCTTGAAAAGAGCTTAACTAAGACTCTAGGAAGTCCCATAGGTAGTGGCCAGAATGAGATTGAGTAAGAAGAGTGAGGTTCGAACACAAAGTCATAGCGGGGCTACAAGGGACTCCCGAGCCTAATAGAAAATTATAGCATGGGCGCCAAAATGCAAAGGGGAGCTAAAATAGGACGCCCATGGAAAGTAGGCTCTACCACGCGAATTACAACAATTCTAAACAATAGAGAAGGTTTTGTGTTGCAAATCAGTGGGGTTGATCCTAAGGAAAAATGATATAAGAAACGGATAATGCAAAAATGCATGGAGGGGAAAATCTAACCTATATGCTATTTTCGAGATCATGACCTGTCAGAACAAATCGACATAAAGAAACGTACCAAAGAAAATATCTCCAAAGTCTTGTATATGAGACCAAAAATACTAACCCAGAAGTTAATAAGTCCAATAGAGAAGCCTCTGATAAAACATGTGTTAAGGGATACAGAACTTGAAAATAAGAAAACCTAAAAGTATAATATGTACAGAGTACCGCACAACCTTGTGACTTATGCATAGTAGTTCTCCAGGGAGAACCTGTTGCTAGGCCCATGCCTAGGGATTCTTTGGTAATCAACTTGTAAAGTTTCCAGTTCACTAAGAGGTTGAAAATCCAAAATCATAGTTTCAAGGATAGCCTCATCTAAAGGCAACTCAACATCCATGAAATCTAGGCTTGACAACTCACACATACCAGGGCTTGAGGTATCACAAACAACAAGATCAGACTCAAGATGAAACACCGGATTACTTGAGCCCATAGGGGGAGGTCGGGGCTTCCGTGCATGTCTTTTGTCCTGACAGACAAGGAAGAAAAAAGAAAGAATAACATAAACAACAAATATCGTGGAGGTGGAGGATGCTACAATGTCAGAGACTAAATCCATCAGTACAACAAGGGTAGAAGAGGAAAAATTCACCGCAGAAGAAACGGAAGTGGATCAGAGCATAGGACAACGAAAATTGGAAAACCATAACGGTGGGGAAAACCCTAATTTAGAAAACTCTGCAGGAGCGAAGGAGATGGAAAAATAGAGTGAGGGGACCCTTAAGCAAGAATTCAACACAGAAGAATTCTTGGTTGAACACATTATAGACCAATAGGAAATAGAGGGAAAATAAGAAGAAGAAGTTGAGACAAGAATTGCAGAAGAAAACCCAGCCACGGGCCAGAAAAGGAAAACACAAGGCGTGGAGATCATGCAACCTCACATCCCAGATGTCGTAATTACAGTTGAATACATGCTAGGAAAAGTATCAAAATTAAAGTATGCAGATCATGACATAATAGACACAACAAAGTTTTCTGACCTTGCACAAGAAATCTATTTAGAGAAAAAGGAGGCAAGACCCTCAAGCAAGCCAATTTTGGAGCCCGCGCAGTGGATCACAAGAGTATATAATTCAGGCATTATGAATTTGCTATAAATACCGCATTTTGGGCACGATAAGGACGTCGGAAACTATGTGAAACAACTGTTGGAAAGGGTACATGGAGGTATCTTGTGGATGGATAGGCCCATCCATATAGATTTATAACTCATAGCAAAAATAAAAGGGTTACCAACTAGTGGTGTAAAACTACAAGACTACTTGGAGAACATAGCAAGGGACAAGGAGATTGCAAAAGAGGTTAAAGCACAGTTCGGGACATACAGGGGAAACATGGGCATAGTGATAAAGGACATCAATGATCCTGTGATGAGGTTTTCCACAAATCTTATGGCCCGCAAACTCTTGAGGAAGTGTAGAAAGGAAGAGGCCCCAACAGGAATCATAGAAGCAACTACGTAGTGCACAAAGGGTATAGTATTAAGCTAGGAGCCCTATTTATTGAACCAATTTTTGATAGACTATAGGGATCCATAGGGTAATGGAAAAAAAAATCCATTACTATTGGATGTTGATACTGGTAGCCTTGGCAGGATGGAAGGAACCCAAATTCACATCCTTTCTAGAAATAAGAGGGAAATGACATGCAACACGGTATACAACCTTATGGCAGGGAAAATATGATAAGAACAAACAATCAAACAACATAGTTTTTGCAATGTTCCTAGAAGATATGCAACAAAAGAAAACCAATGTGTGGAGGGTTGCAATTGAAGTATTCACGACACCACATGTGGATTTAGGCCAAAAGAGATCCAAAGAAGAAGTTGCTAGAATTGAGGTACTGCACAATGTGCGAGGAAGTAGAATGGACAGTGAAGGACTGGCCTATGTAGTGGAAAGTCCCAGTAGAATAGAAGAAAGGGACAAAGCCTAAGGAACAAGCAGAGGAAGGCCCATCAAGGAAGACAGTCATTCCAACAGAAAATTCAAGGAAGGCCGCAGAGTGCAGTCAAACCTCGGGGAGTAGCACAACAATCAAGAACCCTAGGAAGAAAGATATCGTGTCAAGGGAAAAAGTGAAAGGAGGTGGAGAGCAGGTAAAGGGAGATAGATATATGAAAAAGGAAGAAAATGATGACCAGACAAAGAAGAATAAAATTGAGGCACATATGTCAACCCCAACCAAGAAGAGGATTGGAACACAGGAGGGAGATATAAGAAAGAAAATGAAGTACCAAAAGAATCCCCCAGTACTCACTATCATAGAAGACGATACAAAATCCATCGCATACAAAGTCCAATATAGAGGGGAGAATGCAATACTTGTAGCATAAGTACAAAGAGAAGAAATTATGGAGAAGTTAGTAGAAGTACATGACATTCTTCAAAGGTTGCAGAGAAGCACAGTGCATCATCCTACAATGCAGCAGAAAGAAAAAGCACAAGAAGCACCTGTACATAAAGAACAGGAAGAGACAGTATAGGAAATAGTAAAGGGTAGTGACAGGTTTAAGGTCACGAAGGACATGTTGGAAGTAGATGAGAACACAACACATAAATAGGTGAAGGACCTAGAACATCTCGAGTTGGTGCTGACACACATACCCACAAAGGCATTATATGGGTTACAAGCGAGCGTGATGCAGGAGGTTCAATGTAGAGCTAGGGCGGATGCCACCAACCTAGAGATCGACAGGGGGGTTAAGGAGATACTGCAGGTAAATTGTGAACAAATAACACTAGAGAAGGAGGAGGAGAAACAACTCATAGAAAAACTAGAGAAGAAACTCGTAGAAGTGTACAACAACATACCAGGCTGCACATAGGAACTCAAAGTCACAACAGAAGAAAAGATACAAAATATTGCACAGACAATGGAGAGATATAAGCAAGAGATAACAAAATTAATAGAAAAATTGACTCCAAGCACTCCCCCAAAAGTGAGGGAATTGAGAGAGCAAGAGGACACCGCGCACGTAGATAGCATACCACAGGAAGAAAAAGAAGTTGTGGAATTGTATGACAAGAATGTGCACATTTGGACCAGCGTGGAAGAATATGAGAGGATCCAGTAGATGGAGGAGAGAGAAGAGAAGTTGAACATTGCAGTTTAGGATTTGAAGAAACAACATAAGACAATGGAAATATCTTTGAGATTGAGGGCTGCACAGGAGATGAAAAACTTGCAAGCATAGGTAAAGGCTGCACAAGAGGAGAAAAAAGCACGGCAGACTCATTGGATCCCCTACAAGAACAAGCAGTACAAATGATAACAATGATGGAAATGGAGAAATCCATCATGGAACATGCACATGCAGAAAGTAGGGAAGTGTTGAAAGAGCACATGATAGCGCAAGATGTAGAGATACTAGCAGAAAAGAGTGCTCGGGAAAAGGAGAAATTGATAGAGTTGGCAAAGAAGTTTCATGCACTGGAGGTAGCATTGCAACAAGTGAACTAAGTGGATCAGGACGAGCCACATGTTAGTGTTGGGGGCTTGTTGGAGCATGCATTTTTGGGAGAAAGCGTAGTAAGGAAGGAAACATGGACAAAAGGAAACAACGCGTGTCGAAAAAGAAGGAAGACCAGCGCGTCAAAGGGAAAATGAAGCAACACTCGATAGGATTTGCGGAAATCCAACGCATATGTGGACAAACCTAGCCATGTTATGGTTGGGGTTTTGGAGTCATGATGTAAGGGTTTTAACACATTTTGTAGTATAAATAAGATGTATGAGGTAGATTGAAGGATCATTCTTATCTTTTGTGTGGTATCTTATTGTGTCCTTGGGAGAGAGAGTGAGAGTATCATACTTTGCGTTAGAGTCTGTTTTTTGATGAGAGTTGTGGAGCTCAGATGGAGTTGATGTAACTGATGGTCAGTTCGCAAGATGCAGATCTTGGTGTGACGTTGATCCGCCTCACCACTATTCACATGATGTAATGCGCACAACGTTATTTTGATGAAGAAGAAGAAATAAAAATAAGATCTTTGTGGACATATCCCCAGGGGGGTGAACCATGGTAAAACCTCATGTTGCAATTTGTCTGAATGTCTTTGTTATTACGGTTAAATGGTTAGATGAATAAATGGTTTTAATTACAACACACACTAGAATATGTATGCAAAATGAATATTATGAATGAATGAAATAGTAGATCTGATGAATGGTATGATAAAATGCATGTCTAAGTAGAACAATAGTAAGAAGAACACCCCCAATTTCTTCCATGATTGCAGACATCTACGCCCTGTAGTCACGCATAAACCATCTCGGGTGATACTGCGTTGTGCACTTTGTGCACGATGTAGCCTTCTGGTTTACTAGAAGGGTCGATGGTGAAAAGGGTTTTGTTGGAGAACTAAGGTAGAACCCAAGTCAACCCATACGTACAACGGTGTCTAGGGCCAATGGGTTATTTTTCTATCTAGAGACAGTTTGGGAAAATTTTAAGGGTAGATTATGCAAGGAAAGGAAGCTACTGGAGGTTTTAAAAGATCAACCTACTAGGAAAGGTAGATGTTGGTGTTCTGTGAATAAGAAGAGGGTATCCACAACCTATTTAGAGACTCGGTCTAGAAGGAAGAGGGTAGCCACAAAATTTTGGAGGATCGATTTGCAACAGAAGTGTTGGTGTGCATTGGAAAGACCTAAGGTTCAACATTAAATCACCAAAAAACCCTAAAGATACCGACCCTTTCAGCATCACCCGGAAGCAGGTGAAGTCTCACCCAAGGTATCTATGGGGACTGTAGGAACCGGGTTTGTGTAGTCATGGGTGAATATAATACATTCATCATATTCGTCATACTTAACATTCATTCATTCATTCATTCTACTTTATCATATGCACAGAGAACCATCCAAACAGACAACAGATTCATATTAACCATTCATACATCATATGTGCACCATAAACAAAACTGAAAAATAAACACATCACAACACAATATACACCATAACAAAAATATTTAATGTGGTTCACCCAATATGGGCTACATCCATAATGACGGGATTATCATATTATTATTCATAATTATTCCTTACAAAAGGTGCGTACTGTGCTCATACACGATATCTTAGTTATAACCCAACATTCCCTTGTCATTTCCGTCTATAGTGCACACTTATCTCTTGACAAATATTCACTTATCCATAAAATAATTCATGTAAGAACTACAGATCATCCTTAGTCAACTCTCCACTACTCTAACGAATCATGAACTAACGAACCACCTTTATCCCAAAAACCAATTACATATTTATACTTTTACGTTAGGGCTTAGCCCATTACAATGTGGAAAAAATGTCTAACTGCTTCTAACTAACTTCCGCCTATCATGTGCGTTGACTCTTGAAAATGTGCTAACTACCCTCCTGTCTTTTGTGCGCACTGCTCCTTAGTCAACTTGTCACATGGTTTTCTCCTATGCGATTCCCAAAACTTGTCCCAAAATGACCTTCTTCAACATGCCCCCAACACTTGCCTGTGGCTCATCCCGAGCCACTTCAGTCCTGCTTCCACATCTCCATGAGCTTCTGGAATGTTTCTTTTGCAGTCACAACCTTTTCCTTTACTTGTGTTTCCTACTGCAAAATTTCCTCTGTCGTCTCTACAGTAATTTGGGTATTCAACTTCTCTTCACTCTCTTGTACATCTTGCTTCACAATGCCTTGCGCAACTACAAGTTCCCTTGCTACCTGGAACACTTCCTCCTGCAACATCTCGATACTATATGCGCTATCCTGTTGTTATTCTCTCAACTGGATCATGTCCAAGTATAACTGCCTATTCTCCGCGATTGCAGTCATCTTTTTTGTTGGTGGTAGAGTGTTCATCGCATCCTTAAACTTTTGTGCCTTATCTAAGCAATTTTCAACTTTTTCCCTATTCCTTGCAACTCAACATCTTCTGTTATCCATGTACATACTTGTGAGATTTCTTCATAGAATTTGGTACACTCCTCCAAACTCTTGATGCTTTCCACTGTTTTTTTTGTTGTCTTCTCCCTTTTATCCCTTTCCTCAGGTGAAGTGGTTGTCATAGTGCATGATTCTAAATCTATGATATTCACACAAAATACCTAAATGGATTCACTGATCTTTGACACTTTCTCTTCTAATAGAGCATCTACTTCCATCGAGACATCAGTGATGTCGTTATACATCTTTTGAATTTCCTTTTGTATTCTTTTTGCTTTCTATTCACCCTTGTCCCTCTCCAAAATAAATTTTCTATATTCTGTGTACAATGTTACTTTATCATTTGTCACTTTAGTCAACTCCATCTATGTCAAATCTACGTGCAAATTTGTCTCCTACATAACACTTGTCTGCAAACCCTTTAATACAATCATTGGAAACTACAACAAGACTAATTCGATATGAATTACAACTTGTTCTTGCTCATGCATCTTCGTCGAGGGGAACTCTATAACCCCTTGTGATATCTTTATCAGGTGATGCTTTGTTGATACTTCTGATGGGTGTGAGGTCGTCGATCCTACTTTTATCATCTTCACCGTACTCTCCGTTTGCTCTTCCTATATCCTTTTCTCTGGTGATAACTTAGCTACTTCAAAAATATGATGCAATGAAGCTATATGTTCTTGGAAATATGTTTGTATCTCTTCTTGTTTTTGCACTGCGTGTTGAAATGCTTCATTCATCACTTCCTTCACTTGATCGCATGTCTTCTCTAATTCATCTTATGTCTGGGCCTAGGTGGCCACTTCCTTGAATGGTTTTCTCTTCTTTCGTTGCTATATTGATTTTCCCTCATCATGTTCTTTCCTCTTCTCTCCAGGGTGCGATACTATCTTCTGTGTTTCTCCTGCACCGTTTCCTTCTCCTTCTCCTCCTTCTTCTTCTCCTTATTTTTCTGGATCATTCTTTGATGGTTATGTTTATAGTTGCTCTGTTTCTAGTACTGGGGTTTTCCATTATTCTTCCCAATATTCCACAATCTGTCCAACCTCGTATTCTATCAACTTGTATCTGCTTGGCAGCCACTGCTAATATGGGTCCCTCTTGGCTTGAATATACACGTGGTGTCTTCCTTCTTTAAAATGTGCAATCCCCTTGTAAGATTCCACTACCTACGGTAGTATACACAATGTATCTTGAATGCTCTATCGAATTGCCTTTTTTTAAACATAGAACATAATGTTATTATCTAACTGCCTTTCCTTGTGTGCAGTATGCCACAAGTTCACATATATCGCTGCCAAACATGGTTTCTTCACAACTCCTAGAAATTGAGTATCTTCTGGCTCCCTCCAAGCCACTAATGCAATCATTATCAACAACCATGCATAATGGAATTATGCGCCCTTTTCTTGTGCCTCCCTACAATCCATCAAAAAATGGTTTAATAGGAACGTCACCCAGTTCATTTGTACTCCCGTGACACATTTCTCAGTTGTTGCTATTACACCTGCTGGTACTTGATCTTTGTGACATTTCCTCAACAACTTGCAGACCATCACTTGCATCGTGAACCTGACTGTATCGTCATTGATACTTGCAACATCCAAACCGCGTGCTCCTCTGAATGTGTCAAATTTGTCCTTCATTCTTTCTACCAGTGATTTCTCCTTCGACTTATCCATGAATAATGGCAGTGGGTCTTCCCCTGCCGATGGTAACTATTGGCACAGGGGCATACCCAGGGTTCAATGCTACAACAACACACCAACAAAGCCCTAACTACTGACCCTTTCGGTGATACCTGCAAAGCAGATGAAGTCTCACTCGAGGTAGAGGCAGGGGTGGTTGCAAGACTCAAGTGTTTGCAACCTTAGCTGGGACAAAGATCTGTGATTGTACTACTTAAGAAGGCACTTAGCACCGTCAGTTCCTCAATATATAATCGTTAATCAATATATAATCGTTAATCACTTCGCCGATAAAATAGGGCTTCAAAGTATTCACACTAATCTACTATATTTAAGCACTTAACATCAATAGTTAGGTCAAATCTAGCAGATCAAGCACTCAACACATTCATATAGATCAGATCTAGCATTCTTATACATCATTAGAACTAAGCATAAGCAAATGTATCTAATCATCTTAAAGCACTTAGAAAAAGAAGATATAAACACATTAAGACAAGCACAATGCAAGACAACACAACGTTTACATGGTTCACCACCACCCTGGTGCTATGTCCACCAAGTCTTCTTCTTTATTGTCTTCATTCAATTGGTTACAAGCACAAAGCCATCAAAACCCTTACTCCGCACAGGATAGAAGATCTGCACAGCTCGCTAGATCCTTATTCCTTGCGTTACAACACTAAGCCTTCTATAGTATCGCACAAGGACTTGCACTCAGCTCTGCAAGTCTTATATAGAATGAACAAAACACTTACAGACTCTACCTACACTTAGCATACATTCACATCACATAGATGCACTCGCTGGGTCTCTTTCTACATTTCCTAGCCTTCTATTTATACATACAAAATAGGCCTAAACATGGGTAAACCCATGGGCCGACATCCCATTCATGTTACATATTCCCCAAAACCAAAAAATGATCCAAAAGTGGGTTGAGATCCTGTGATCTCCGCTTTGTCTTGCGCTCCTCCTTTGACAGGCTGTTGAAGTCCCAAAATAGGTCAACATGACCAAGAAACTCCCAAAACTTGGTCAAGGGCCAAAAGGCCCCCAACACTCACCTGTGACTCATCCTGATCTGGTCGGCTTAATTCTGCCTCAAATGCCTCGATCTTTGCTTGAGCTGCTTCAACTTGCTGCTTTGTTGTGGCCTCTTGTTCGGTGAGCTCCTGGATCACTACGTCATTCACTGGACCTTCTAGGTGTTGTTTTTTTGTGATGACGACCTATTCTAGCTCTGCTCCTTGGATCTCGACCTCTGTAAACAACATGCATGCCTTATCTTGTACTGGTTGGAGCCATTGAGTTATTTCCATCACTTTGCTCTGGATCCTATGGATCTGATGCTGGGATGTGCGTTGCTCGTGAGACCTCTTCATTCTGTCTACGGCCAATAGGGCCTTCAGCTGCGCCTAAAGTGTGTCTGTGTGTTGCTTTGCTTCTTGGAGCTGCGACTCCAGTGCCTGTAACTCTGGGTACTCAGTAAGGTTTTCATAGGTCTGAGCGCTGCGGTTACTCAACTGCTTGCACTCTAAGGCAAGATATTTTAATCTGTCGACTGCACTAGGGGCAGTTGCTTCCCATTGGTCTCTTATGTCTTGATGGGTCTCTGGCATAGTGCAGAGCTCTAAGTCTGCTATGTGCTGTTGGAGTTGATGGATTACCTCTTCAAGTTGTGCCACCTACTATGGAACTCGCTCTTCAGTTGTTACTTCGACAACTGTCACAGAGCGAAGTCCTCTGTTGACCATTTCCTTAACTTCGAGTTGCTCTACAAGCAATTGTTCCTTGCTTTGCTACAACTGTGCTTTTTCTTCATCCCATTTCGCTTGTAGATCAATCTTTTTCTGTTCTGCAACACTGCGTTGGTCCTCAAGGTCTTTCTGTACTTGTGCAAAATCCTGGGTGTCTTGTGTTGTTTCTTCCTGATCTCGTCGAAGGCGAGCTTCAACTCTATCAATGATGCTGTGTAGTTTAGCTGGCTCATCACCTAGTTCCGGTGTTGCTGCTGACAGAGGCGCTATAGAAACTACGCGGCTGGACTGTAGTGCCTGCTGCACTCCTTGGAGCTCGTCCTTAATCCGAGTGAACACCTCCTCCTGCTTAGCTTCTTTCTTCTCTGCTATCTCCAGCGAAGCATCATTCAGAGCTGTGATGATAAAGTCGAAGTCATATGAGGTGAGGGTAGTCTCAAATTTAGTCCTGGTGGCTTTCATTTTCTTTTGGGATGAGGGTTTCGATGGGGAAACCTTCCTTTTCTTTGAGGGGTCCTCCTTGTCTCTAGGCGGTGTAACCTCACCTTTCTTCTGTTGTACTTCTGCGCCCTCTATCTCTCCACCATCACATCCTTGCTCAGTGAGATAGAAGCAGTCTTCGCAGAGGTACTGCTTACATCTTGGGCGTCCTCATTCTTCTTTGTCTTGCTCGGTCCAAGGGTATCATGTGCTATTTCGGGACAGTCAATATCAGATATCTCCACGGGGTCTGCTGGGAAGAGGAGGTCCACCAGCCATTCCTTGGTGATTTCCTCCAAATCCTCCTCTGTCAACTTGTAGTCTGATTACAGTTGTTGTTTGTGCTCATCAACACACGCTGTGATACAAATGAAATGGTGGTCTGCGTTGAATTTCATTAAGGGCCTGAACCTGTGGAGGGTGTTCAGGGTTATACAAGGCTCAGACTGTATAGTTGTCTTCAACTGGTTGTAATACGTGTGGAAGACGTCATTTGACTGCCACTGCTTGTTCATGTCGTTCGAGTACCACAATGTACTAAACTTCGTGGCCAAAGGTTCAAACGGCTCGATGTCCGGGAAGGTCGCACCTTCCGACATCTCCCATGTGATGAAAGCAATCAGTATGAGAAGCCAGCTAAAGTGGAACTCATACCCTTGGTCCTACACTTCCTTGCAGTCGAGTTCCATCTGGTTTACCAGGTACTACACCCAATTCATCTGAAGTCCTTCTGTGTACTTCCTTGTGAGGTCGACTATGAACCCTGTGACTTGGGTGGGTTGATTCTTTCGCACCAACTTTCCTATGATCAATTGACAGGATAGGCACACTATACTGCTATGGATAGAAGCTACCTTGTAGCCTCGCGTGCCCTTCTCTACATCTCCATAGGGGTCTTTTATCTTCTGGGCGAGAGTGCGATCCACAATCTTTCTGGGGTAGAACTCTTGTGGGTCAGGGCCTTGCATGCTTATCCCTGTGATCCGATTGATCAACATCGGATCTACTGCGATGCAGTGGTTCAACCACAAATATACACAATGGTAACAAGATAGCAACAACTTGATGCATGCGTTCACTTCTTGATGCCTTCTAAAGTGCGAGATCTTCATGAAATTGAGCAGTGTGGACTGTACGAGGTTCATCGTCCATGATTAAGGGATAATCTTTGAATTCTTTCCTTTGGTCCTAATTAGATACTTATGCAGGGTGAGCATGCTGTAAACCTTCCTGTCGCCGAGGTTGAAGTCACTAAACTTCAACGCTGCGATTTTATCTTGGTCGACATGCATTGCGCATATCCCTTTCGGGAGGTACGCAGTGACCAAAGCATACTCAAATTATATGGGCACACTGTCTCGATTGATTGCGCCGCTCAGTGGTGGTAGATAGCCAGGTAAAATACTCGGAATCAACTTGGCATTCGCGAGATCATCTCTGTGCTTAGTTCACTTTTCGTCTACTGGTCGGGATGGACCAACTCGAGCAGTGGATGGAGAGGCCGAAAGTCCTCTCGTCGACGATGCTTGTACACCTGTAGGCACTCCTCTCTCCGACATGACTCTTTCAGTCATTAAGTCGAGGAGAACTTTCGTTACTGATTCTTCAACTGCGGTGAGCTCGTCGGACATACGTGTTCGGGATTAAAAATTTATCGGGGTCACGAGTATCTCAGACATTGTACTAGAATAAAAATCAAGAGCGTAATGATCACTGGATACAATTCTCTTAGTCCGCGGGCTTCAAATTCTCAGTTAGAAAAAGTGTTCTTCGTGCATGGTGCGACGGGCTAAGTAGGCAACTCGGAAACGGTTCACTTGTAACGGGTATGAAGCCTCATTAACTCTTGTTCTATCCATTATGGCGTGGTCCAACGGTCTGGTGTCGAGCTATAAATTCTTTCTGACCCATTCGGAGTGGGAGTCGAACGAATATATCGTTCCCAATGGCTATATTGCTTCGCCATGGTGAAGTACCATGTGTCATTGTTCTGATATCCTGACGAAACTCCAATTCTGCAAATTTTCTTTCTGCGAAGTTCCCTCTAGAACCTTCTGTAACTTTTCAATATTAGCCCTCTTCTTACTTAGATTTCTATCCTTTATTCCAGTGAGCTTCATCTCAGTAATCCTTTTTCCATTCTGGTTCTTATCTTCTTTTGACATAGTCACTGCGTGCTGTGGAGATTCTTTCCTAGGGTTTAGGGGTAATACCTCTTCTTTATCTAAGATAGGTACTTCAGTCTTCTGTGAGTTCTCTAATGCTCTTACTACTTCGACACCTAGGCTTCTAGTGTCAAATAGCTTCAATCCGTTCTCCTGTTCTTCAATCAACTGTGCGATATTTCTGGTCATGAAATCTTTTAACTCTTGATTCTTCTGCTCCAAAACTTCTTCTTCTTCCTTCCTTCTGGCTTGATCTCTTTCAATCCAAGGTTTCCCTAGTAACATGGTAAACGGGGCACAATCTTCAACAAATTTAATAATCTCAAAATCTTCCTCTGTCGAAGTTCCATTGACAGTCATAGGTATCCAGGTGAGCCTTCCACACAGGTTGACCAGTTTCCCTTTGAATAACCCTAGTCCTCCTAATGAAGGAATCATAGTAGTCCTTCCTATATCTGCCCAAGTTCTCTCTATCATGATATTCACCTGTGTTTCCTCATCTAGAACACAGTCTGTTAGCGTCAGAAGTCACTCATGGATTGCTTGCAGGAGCAGAGCTCAATGCCCATCAGTTTTATGTCACGATTTGTTATAAAGGGTGATCAAATCGAGATAATAGCTCTAGGAGGTATCACTCTAACTCAGGGACTGAGTCTGGTACATAAGAACATAGGAGGTCTGGGATCCTAACTTCAGCCAGTGAGTTGATTTAAAGATGAACAGGTGGAAGACTTAAGAGAAAATAAACAAACAGCTATGGGCATCAAGCTTGCAGCGGTTTGTAGAGGAAAAACTCTAAAAACAGGATCCTCCTGGTTCAGGGTTTCAAGAAACTGAAAGTGGACTTGACTGGATCCTCCAATTCCAAGTCGTTCAACGTTAAGGGAATCACAGGGACTGATCAGAGGCTCCGTAACTACTACAGTGATCCATTACAACATCATCCTATAATAGTTACAGCTCGACTGGATCCTCCAATTCCGAGCTGCTCTAACACAGTGTAAACAAAGACATGATAGAAACTGGCATTCATAAGGTAAGAAGTCTCCAAAGTTCATACATAACCAGAAAAACAATGCTTCATTAAAACTTTACAACCAGGGAGCTCTGCTCAACCATCGATAGCTTACATAATGGCAAAAATGCCTACATATACTTTCAGCCAAAATCCGCCTGGCAACAGTATCTCAGGAGTTTTAATGGGGGGGTCGTTTCCTCAATCAAATCTGTCCTCTGGACTCCTATCATATGCTTCTTCAATTCAGCATGGCTCGCGCCAAGGGGTAGCTGAGCCTCTTTTAATGTTTCAATTGGCATGCTCAGGCTCTCTTGGCGAGTTGAAGACTCGGTGTGACCTTTCTGCAGAGAATCGGTACAAAGGGACCCTCCTGGGTAAACTCCAACCGGAACCTCCATACTCTGCAATAAATGGGTGACGCGAGGCTTCACCTACCTTCCTTATCCTTTTCTGCTGAGCCGAAGCGGCTCCTTGCATTCCCTTGGGAAACGCTACTGCAACAACCCGATCCACAGGTCCTTTCCAATCTCTTCACGGCCTTCAGCACCTGACCGTGGTCATCCCTGACTCTGTATCGAGGATTGGGGTTTCATGATTCCTACTGTCAAGAGTTCTTGACCCTTTGAATTCCCGATCACCGATTCTCCGATGAGCGCGTGCATGGGTTAGCCCTCCTAGCTATGCTATCATCCATATGACCACCTCTTATGTGACTCGAGCCGAACCTCTGTCGGGGTTTCGACATTTTTGATGCCTCAATGCACAAGTGCCAGGGAGTCGCGATTCTCCGATTGCCGATGGCCCCTTGCGCGCTAGCCCCCTGAATATGCCCCGGTCCAAATGACCGTTACCACATGCCCGCGGCCGTATAACCTTCCATCAGAGTTTCGGGGTTTGCGAGGTCAATGTTCACACGTCCTTCGGATTCACGATCCCCCGATCCCCGATGGCTTATGGCCATGACATGTCAACGATGCCTTCCCCGACTCGAAAGCTTGCCACGTGTCCTCCACTATGATTCGTAGCAACGTCGGGAAATCAGGTATCGGGATATTGTGATTCCTACTATTAGGTGCATGGGACTTTCATATCCCCGATCTCTGACTCTGCAGGATCTCTCGCCACGTGCCACGCCTGACGGATGGCTCTGATTCAGTCGGGCAATCGCGCATCGCGATTTACCCATGTAAGAGCTCTCTGCCTTTAGAAACTCCGATCCTTCGATGGACTGAAATCCTGACTTTCCTTTTGATGTCTGACACGCGTCCTGCCAAAATCAATGGCTAGGATCCCATCGGTCTTTCGAGACTCGAAAAGTCTCGGCCGTCTCTCCCTTTAAAATCCCGATACCACAATTGTTACTAACATCAGGCTCCATGGGGGATAGAGTCGTGCCTACAATGCTCTAAGAACTCCTCCTGCAGTTCTAGTTGCCTTTCTGTTGGGCTATGGAGTCATTATTAGGCCGCCAAAATAAAAATGCAAACAAGAGAAAATACATGCTCGAAAGAGCTTATTTATATACACTCCTAATTCTAATAAAATATTTTACATGGGGCTAGGTGAAAGCAAACTTCCACCATAGCCATCCAAGCAGCTTCCTGAATAGAAGC
>ML808812.1:58040-69686 GCA_009831015.1 Picea engelmannii
TCTTAACGTTGTCGTTACCCCAGGAAGCTTCTCAGACTGAGAAAGCAGCTGCTGAAACCTTCTCGAGAAAGCTCCTTAGGGTCGGCTTTCAGGCGTGCCGACAGTAGTCACAGCTGAAACAGTGATGTGGAAACAATGGAGTCACCACAGTGGAGTCGCTAGGTGCACAACATCAATCTTTAAGGGCTCTGATGTCTGATGCACCTTCAGAATCAGAGGCTCAATGTCGTTCTGCCCAGGGAAAATCTTCAACTTCGTCCCCGGCAATGGTGCCAGAAATGTTAGCGTCAGAAGTCACTCCTGGATTGCTTGCAGGAGCAGAGCCCAACGCCCATCAGTTTTATGTCACGATTTTTTATAAAGGGTGATCAAATGGAGATAATAGCTCTAGGAGGTATCACTCTAACTCAGGGACTGAGTCTGGTACATAAGAACAGAGGAGGTTTGGGATCCTAACTTCAACCAGTGAGTTGATTTAAAGATGAACAGGTGGAAGACTTAAGAGAAAATAAACAAACAGCTCTGGGCATCAAGCTTGCAGCGGTTTGTAGAGGAAAAACTCTGAAAACAGGATCCTCCTAGTTCAGGGTTTCAAGAAACCAAAAGTGGACTTGACTGGATCCTCCAATTCCAAGTCGTTCAGCGTTAAGGGAATCACAGGGAATGATCAGAGGCTCCGTAACTACTACAATGATCCATTACAACATCATCCTATAATAGTTACAGCTCGACTGGATCCTCCAATTCCGAGTTGCTCTAACACAGTGTAAACAAAGACATGATAGAAACTGGCATTCATAAGGCAAGAAGTCTCCAAAGTTCATACATAACCAGAACAACAATTCTTCAGTAACATTTACAACCAAGGAGCTCTGCTCAACCATCGATAGCTTACATAATGGAAAAAATGCCTACATGTACTTTCAGCCAAAATCCGCCTGGCAACAGTATCTCAGGACTTTTAATGGGGGGGTCGTTCCTCAATCAAATCTTTCCTCTGGACTCCTGTCATATGCTTCTTCAATTCAGCATGGCTCGCGCCAGGGGGTAGCTGAGCCTCTTTTAATGTTTGAATTGGCGTGCTCAGGTTCTCTTGGCGAGTTGAAGACTCGGTGTGACCTTTCTGCAGAGAATCGGTACAAAGGGACCCTCCTTGGTAAACTCCGGCCGGAACCTTCATACTCTGCAATAAATGGGTGACGCGAGGCTTCACCTACCTTCCTTATCCTTTTCTGCTGAGCCGAAATGGCTCCTTGAATTCCCTTGGGAAACGCCACTGCAACAACCCGATCCACAGGTCCTTTCCAATCTCTTCACGGCCTTCAGCACCTGACCATGGTCATCCCTGACTCTGTATCGGGGATCGGGGTTTCGTGATTCCTGCTGTCAAGAGTTCTTGACCCTTTGAATTCCCGATCACCGATTCTCCGATGAGCGCGTGCATGGGTTAGCCCTCCTGGCTATGTTATCATCCACATGACCACCTCTTATGTGACCGGAGCCGAACCTCTGTCGGGGTTTCGGCGTTTTTGATGCCTCGATGCACAAGTGCCCGGGAGTCGTGATTCTCCGATTGTCGATGGCCCCTTGCGCGCTAGCCCCCTGACTATTCCCTAGTCCAAATGACCATTACCACATGCCCGCGGCCGTATAACCTTCCATCGGAGTTTCGGGGTTTGCGAGGTCAATGTTCACACGTCTTCCAGATTCGCGATTCCCTGATCCCCGATGGATTATGGCCATGACATGTCAACGCCGCCTTCCCCGACTCAAAAGCTTGCCATGTGTCCTCCACTATGATTCGTAGCAACGTCGGGAAATCGAGTATCGGGATATCGCGATTCCTACTATCAGGTGCATGGGACTTTCATATTCCCGATCCCCGACTCTGCAGGATCTCTCGCCACGTGCCACGGCTGACGAATGGCTCTGATTCAGTCGGGCAATCGCGCATCGCGATTTACCCATGTAAGAGTTCTCTGCCTTTAGAAACTCTGATATTCCGATGGACTAAAATCCCGACTTTCCTTTTGATGTCTGACACGCGTCCTGCCAAAATCAACGGCTAGGATCCCATCGGTCTTTCGAGACTCGGAAAGTCTCGGCCGTCTCTCCCTTTAAAATCCCGATACACAATTGTTACTAACACAGTCAATGTCAAAGTCTCCTATTCTTACTTCAATGCATTATTTTTCTTTAAATATCTCTGATAACCTAACATGTCGGTGGTCATTCAAGGTTTTTTTCATCTATAGCAATACTTTCTCAGATTCTTTCTGAGGTTTTTCTAGTTCTATATCTGCCTTAGGGTTTTCTTGATTTAGATTCATTCTTTTGAGCTTAAAAATCATTCTAGGACAATCCAATACTTCATGGTCCATTGCTTTACAACAAAGGCAACTAGGTCTTCCACCAAGGCATTCCTTAGCCAGATGTCTCAGTTTTCTGCAACTATAACAGTGGGTTAATCCTCTCTTTCTCTTAAATGATCCCCAAATTTTTTGGTACTGCACACTAGGATCATGGTGGCTAACTTGCAACAAATTCTTTCTAGGATCCTGCATCCACTTGTTAGTCCAAACATTCTTTCTATGCATAGGTATAACATATATTTCACTATTCTTATCAGATCTACTCATATCAAACCTTCTTTCATCTATTAATTCTCTAGTCTTTAAGCTAAGACAAAATCTATTAAGCATACCTAGATCCATACTCTAGAAACAAAATTTTCCACTTATCTTACTTCTGCAAAGCACAAAGCTTCCAGATCTAAAATTTTTAACTATTATTACCCTTATCAGAGCATAGAGCTTGCAGATCTTACCTCTTTTAATCATACATCCTCACTTTTACCTTTCTTAGAGCACAAAGCATTCAGATCCTTCTTCTTTTCTTCATATCCAACTTCTTTTCTTCAGATCGGGCTTCTTTCTTTCAAATCCAACCTCTTTTCTTCAACACAGAGCTTTATAGATCGAGTAGAACACTGCACACTAGGGCATAGATCTTTGCATAAGGCTTTCAGGTCAACTTTTGCACAAAGCTTTCTTCTTCCTCAGTTCCCAGCAATTGCAGTTTCAGGTCCCGGCAACATAACCATCTGTTGGTACAGGGGTAGACCCAGGGTTCAACGCTACAACATCGCACCAACAAATCCCTAACTATTGACCCTTTTGGCGACACTTGCGAAGCATATGAAGTCTCACCCGAGGTAGAGTCAGGGGTGGTTGCAAGACTCAAGTGTTTGCAACATTAGCTAGGACACAGATCTGTGATTGTACTACTTAATAAGGCACTTAGCACCGTTAGTTCCTCAATATATAATTGTTAATTACTTCGCCGATAAAACAGGGCTTCGCAGTATTCACACTAATCTACTGAATTTAAGCACTTAGCATCAATAGTTAGGTCAGATCTAGCAGATCAAGCACTCAACACATTCATATAGACCAGATCTAGCATTCTTATACATCATTAGCACTAAGCATAAGTATATCTATATAATCATCTTAAATCACTTAGCAAAAGAAGATATAAACACATTAAGACAAGCATAAAGCAAGACAACACAACGTTTACATGGTTCACCCCCACCCTAAGGCTACGTCCATGAAGTCTTCTTATTTATTGTCTTCAGTCAATTGGTTACAAGCACAAAGACATCAAAACCCTTACTCTGTATAGGACAAAATATCTGCGCAGCTCGCTAGATCCTTCTTCCTTGCGTTACAACACTAAGCCTTCTATAGTCTCGCACACGGACTTGCACTCAGCTTTGCAACTCTTACCCAAAATTCACAAAGCACTTACAGACTCTACCTGCACTTAGCATACATTCACATCAAATAGATGCACTCGTCGGGCCTCTTTCTACATTGCCTAGCCTTCTATTTATACATACAAAATAGGCCTAAACATGGGTAAACCCATGGGCTGACATCCCATTCCCGTTACATATTCCCAAAAACCCAAAAAGGATCCAAATGTGGGTTGAGATCCTGTGATCTCTACTTTGTCTTGTGCTCCTCCTTCGATAGGCTGTCGAAGTCCCAAAATAGGTCAACATGACCAAGAAACTCCCAAAACTTGGTCAAGGGCCAACAGTAACCCTGTGATCCACACAATGAGCTGAGTGTCTATCGACACTGACCTATCCAACCATAGAAATCCTCCATGGACGCAACTAAGTAGAAATTTGACACAAATGTTTATCTCCTTGCTCTTACAAAAATGAGGAATATCTAATAGATTAAGAATGCATGTTTTCTCCAGCCCTGCTTCTCATTCCTATGTCTCTATGTTTACTTCTTATGAATATTGGGTGAGATTTATGGTCCTATACTAATATGGTGTGAAATATGGAAGCTTATTTATGGTCTGCATACTTCAAATTCCCTACTACACATACAATTACCCCTGGTGGGATATATGGTTCAAAAAATGCATACTTTGGCTCATTTTTTAGGTTAACCTGCTTCACCACCGACTTCCTTGGTGGCACATAATCCTTCAGAAAGTGAAATAGGGTCGAAATTGATGCTGACGCTCCCGAGGTTTCCTAGAATACAGGTATCAATGTCTTCCTTGTGCGTTGTTTCTTTTGCTGTGATGAAGCTTCTCCTCTCTTTGGTGGCACCATTGTTCTCTAAAACTAACTCACATCTGCAACTTGCTTGCTCGCCTTTGTTAAATTCGCTCGGCTCATTCTATCTCTCAGAAATGCTCGACAAATAATAAACTTTACCCGTCGACCCCTAAACTAATTTATATCCTGTTGCCAACTATTTCTATTCTTCTTCATGCCCGAATCTACAGTCTAGTCAAATTACATTTGCATTCAATTCTTTCCCTAATGCTTCATTAACTTTGTATCCTCCAATGGATCATACACTAGATTTTCCATCATGTCAAAATCTTCTTGTCATTTTTCATTTATGATTTTGCGGCTCCACTATCTCAACGTCATGTTCACTCTTTAATGTTTGTCTTGCCATATATGTTCTTTAATGATTTTCCCGCCTTCTACACAGATTTATGTTGCAATTCAATCCTCCTTCGTGTGCATGATTCCTTGCTCCTTTCTACATCTCTGTGACATTTTCTAGTTTATTTCCTAACTAGTTTAACTGTTTGATCGATACCTTATGCTTAAATTCAACCTTCTATCTCTTTCCTCAAACTATTTTATTGCTTTTCTTATTTTACTTCTATAATAAAATAGATAACAAGTGTTATGGTACACATACTGCGTGCTCGGACTAGTGTGCAGAAGAATGACTATCCCTATACAATTTCAACCAACTATCATTAACCAATCCTTCCACAACTTCCCTATTTAATTTTTCCAATTGAACAACACCTACTTCTCACAAATGTGATCACATATGGACCTAATCGATGCATTTGAAACTTTCCATGGTGCTGTAAAAACTTGTTTTCATAGAGAAAAACTAATTCTCCCTTCTGGAACTCCGTTTGCTTGCTATCTTTGTCATTCCAAGCTTTTTCTTGTGATTTATAAACTTGTTGATGAAATTCTGCAAGAAATCGACTCTCCTCTAGTTCCACTAATTTTGACAGTCTCTTCTCTACTACGCCTGAATATGTAAGCTCTATCAGTGCAACAATGCACAAACTCGACAAGATGAATTCCATAGGCATAATTGCTTCTTGACCATATACTAATTTGAATGGAGTCTATCTTGTCAACTTCTTACTTGTGGTCCCATACACCCAAAGTACTATAGGGATCCTTAAATCCCAGTCATCCCGACTTACATTACAAACCTTTGTCAGTGCATGTTCCAGGTTCTTATTGAATGCTTATGTTGTTCCATTTTCCCAAGGATGATACAATGTGCTCTTATGATGACGAATCTTGAATTCTTCTGTCAATGCAACAATAATCTTATTCATAAAATGAGTTCCCTGATCACTCATAAATATTTTTGGGCATTCGAACCTTGTAACAACATTCTTGAACATAAATCATGCATTAGTATTCGCACTGCAATCTATGACTAGTTTCACTTCATCCCATCTGGTCAAATAATATGCTGCAGTAGTGATGTATCTGGATCCTAACCTCTTTGCTGGTGGATTGATTGGTCTAATGAAATCAATTACCCACTTGTGAAAATCCTTCAATGTAACTTGAGGTACTAAAGGCATATCGTCCCTTCTATATGGTCTCCCAACTCGCTGGCAGACATCATAAGTCTGGTAGAACTCCTTAGCATCCTTATGCAAAGTGGGCCACCAAAGTCCTATGCGCAAAATATTCTAGGCCATTGCTTTCCATGGATAATGCCCCCCTACAACTCCTCCATGTGCCTCTTATTGAATCAAATATCTCTTGTGCTCTAATATGCAGTGTCGTAGAATACCATCTACTCCTAACTTGTACAAAATTCCTGCTATCAGCTGATAGTCTACTTCCTTCACTACTAGTTATT
Source organism: Picea engelmannii (assembly GCA_009831015.1). Lineage (NCBI taxonomy): Eukaryota > Viridiplantae > Streptophyta > Pinopsida > Pinales > Pinaceae > Picea > Picea engelmannii. The sequence goes on from ML808812.1 coordinate 64,499, forward strand.
TCTTCTACGCAATTGTAAAATCTGGTGGGGCTACTCCTGTACTCAAGAACTGGACTATGTATTCAAAATAGTCATCAACCATCTAAACTATAAATAACTGCGCATTTGGTAGATAGTCATCCAAGTTTCCTGCATCTTCTCCTGACAATATGTGTGACAAGTGAATAGGTCCTGAATTAAATCCCCTTGGTTTCACAATCACCTCAAAGTCATATTCCTGAAACAATAATATCCATCTACATATTNCATTGTCTTATTAACTAGGTATCTTAGTGTAAAATGGTTAATGTACATCTTAAAGTGTGATCGCAAAAGATAATGTCTAAATGTATGCAATGCATACACCATTGCCAAACCTTCTCGCTCTGTAGTAGTATAGTTCTATTTTATAGATGAAAACTTATTTCTTGAAAATGCAATGGTAAGATCTAACTCTCCTTCACCCAACTGATCCAAAACTACTCCTAATGCTATATATGATGCATCCACATGTACATCGAGTTCTTTCTTCCAATTTGGAAAAACTAAAATTGACATAATGACCAACTTTTGTTTTAAAGTCTCCAAATTCTGCTAACATTCTTCATTCCACTGAAATTTAAATTCCTTATTCAACAAATTCTACAAAGGGTTTTTGATATGTGCATATCCTTTTATAAACTTCCTATAGTACCATGTATTACCTAATGTCGCTCTCAGTTGTTGCATCGAAGTTGGTGGTGGAAAATCAACAATCACAACTATCTTCACAAGATCAACTAAAAGTCCCTATTTACACACCACATGACCTAACAAGATTAAAAAAGGAGCACAAAAAATACATTTCTTCAAGGTCAACGAGATCTAGAACTTCCTACACCTATACAACATTAAGCATAGAGTTTCAACATGGTCTTTCAATAGACTAAATGTTGTCCAATCATCTAATTACACTTCTAAAAACTTACGAATAAAATATTTGAAAGTTGCAACAACCACTCTGGAAAATATTGTTGGTGCATTCTTCCACCCAAAAGGTATAATTGTGTACTGGTAACACCCCCATTATGTCGCAAAGGTTTTTTTATGTCTATCTTCCTACACAATCTTGATCTAGTGGTATCCTGCGAATTCATCAGTGAATGAGTATGTTTCCTGACCTCCTACATTCTCCAACACTTCATCTGTAAATGGGGTAGGAAATGGGTCATGTAAAGAAGAATAATTCAACTTCCTCAGATCTACACATATTTTGATTCCCCCTATCTTCTTGTCCTAAACTACCATTGGAATGATCCATTCCCACTGTTCAATAGGTTCTATAATTCCATCTTCCAACATCATGTATATCTCTGCTTTCACCTTCTGATTATACATCAGGTTCATTTTGTATGGTCTTTTCTTCATAGGTTTGGCATTTGGCTTCAAATGAATCTTCATCTCTCCTAACTCCCCAACAATCCCTTTCATCTCTGAGAATATAGTCATAAACAGGTCTTGATATTCGTGCAGTAAGTCAACAATATTCTCAACTATTTTCTCACTCTAGTAGTCTTCTATATTCACAAACTTGGGCTTATCCTTTGTACCAATATTAACTTTACATGTTTTCAATGGTTTTTCATACATAGTAGATTCAATCTTTGGTCCCTCTACTACGCTCTCCTTCAGTTTCTGGTATTTGCAAATTTCTTGGGTCTTCCTTTCCTTAGTCTTCTTTCACAACATTATAACAATCCAAAACTTCTTCAACTATTGATCCGGATTTTATGAGAAGACCGAAATGAATACGGATTATTAACAGGTTTTTAACATAAAATAACAGAGATACAGTAAAACTGGTTTTCTATTCAATAACGAAATAAGCTGAAACTGTAAAATGCAGCGGAAACAAGCTTGTTGGAATGGTGGCGGCTTATCTCTGAGAAGAGATGTGACGGCAGCGCGCATTCACAAGAAGAAAAATTACAATGAGGCTCTGGAGGCCTTTTTACAATAAGAAATAATGCCAAAAACCCTAGACATCCAAAAACCTAACCCTAGGAGATGAAACGCCAAAAGTCTAGGGTAAGCTAGTGCATCAACTTCCCAGTGTCGTAACTTTTGCATACGATCTCTGTTTTAGGCGTGTGATAGCCCATTGGAAAGGTATCGCCGAAGAGATTCATTTTGGGGGCTCAATTATTCCTTTGGCTATCATTGAGGAGCTCTATACCGAAAAACCTTCATTTAGGCCCTCAAAATGGCCCCGGAAGTAAAAACTACTAAAAATAGTAAATTGCCAAAAATGTCAGAAAACTGTTTTGAGCTAGTTGGAAAAGGTGGGTGGCCACCGATATCCATCTGGATCAATCCTCCCTCCTTAGGAAGCAATGGTCTCCATTGCGTTGAGTTCCCCCATTAGATGAGGAAATTTCTGCTGAATTTGGCCCCGGGTGAGCCACTTGCCTTGGTGTAGGAGTTGCCCTGCTTTGACGACTCGATAAAGATGGATCCTTTGTTGTCGAGTGCCCTTGATCTGTCTGTCCACAATCTGATCATTGGATGCCTGTTGTATGCAGTCGGGGTTGAGCTTTGCTGGTGTCAGCTGTTCTGCTACTTCTGAGGTGTCCAATAATGGTGGGAAATAAGGGCGGAGGAGATCCACGTTGAACACTGGGTGCAGGCCAAGGAAAGGAGGAATGTTGAGCTCAAAAGCATTATCCCCCACGGCCTTGGTGATAGTGTACGGTCCATAACGGAGTGGGCGAAGCTTCCGATGGGGTCCTGTAAGGCATTCTTTCTGCAAGTGCAACCAAACTTTGTCGCCCACCTGAAACTTATGCGGCACTCGATGTTGATCATGGCGTTGTTTGTACTTGTCATTGGACTTCTGTAGGATATCCTGAACCGGTTGGTGGATGTGCTGGATCCGCTCAATGAACCGAGTGGCTTTGTCAGCTTTAGTTGGAGTAGGAGATGAGTCAGTCAAGGTGACCACAATGGGGAAGTGCAACATCTATCGGTGGCCACCCACCTTTTCCAACTGACTCAAAACAATTTTCTGACATTTTTGGCAATTTACTATTTTTAGCAGTTTTTACTTCCGGGGCCATTTTAAGGGCCTAAATGAAGTTTTTTTGGTATCGAGCTCCTCAATGATATCCAAAGGCATGATTAATCCCCCAAAATGAATCTCCTCGGTGATACCTTTCCAACATGCTATCACACGCCTAAAATGGATATCGTATGCAAAAGTTACGACACTGGGAAGTTGATGCACTAGCTTACCCAAATGAGGCCCACATGACTTTTGGCGTTTCATCTCCTAGGGTTAGGTTTTTGGATGTCTAGGGTTTTTGGCATTCTTGCTTATTGTAAAAAGGCCTCCAAAGCCTCATTGTAATTTTTCTTCTTGCGAATGCGCACTGCCATCACATCTCTTCTCAGAGATAAGCCGCCACCATTCCAGCAAGCTTGTTTCCACTGCATTTTACAGTTTCAGCTTATTTCGTTATTGAATAGAAAACTAGTTTTACTGTATCTCTGTTATTTTGTGTTAAGCACCTGTTAATAATCCGTATTCATTTCGTTCTGCTCATAAATTCCGGATCAACTATCACATAAATTCTAGGTGTAGTATACAAGGGTATGGATCACATCGAGTCTTTAGATGAAAAAATATTGTTCTTGATAAGTTGCAATGCTGAAAGTTATGTTGAAGTTTCGAGTCAGTTCTTGCCAATCTGTTATTTCTCTGTGCACTTCCAGCTCTATGTACCGATTCTTCGGGATCTCGTCCAAGGTATGTACAAATAAGTGTGTCCACTCTTGCTTAAGTACTGATTTCCATGTCATTGTGCACTATGTGATATGGTCTATTGGAAAACTCAATCCAATATACTTCTGCATAGCATATTCATTATCTATCCCGAACCCGGCCTATAATAACATTTTGCATTGTTTCCGGTCTCTTATTCTATCCTTATGTGTAGCCCACCATCTTGCTAGAGTTGCTTTCAGTGCAACATCTATGGCTAATAATATCTACCGATATGATATTTTCAATTCAAATTCTCTTATAAAAGAAGATACATAAGTTAGTCCATCATACCTTGGAGATTCACATACCTCAGTTCCAATCCAACGCAATGCATGGGTAATTCGAGCACATTTCCTTGTCAATACTTCATGCAATTTTTACTCCCAATTCTCCAGGGCTTCTTCTGAGTTTGGCGTGCAAGAACTGATACTCGACCAACTAAGTACACCATCAGTTGTAGGATTCACATAGTCCTCCATCCACACAGCCATATTATACAAATTATCAAGTTCTTTTCCCTTTACTAGTTCTACATATCTTCTTCCTTTAGTGGGATCTAACAATGTAATAACCTTCAAGTATTTTGTTTACAATATCATCTATATATTCTTCAAATCAACGATATTATTATTTTCGAAGGCCCAATAATGTCCATGTAGAGCTGGATAAGGGGTACTTCCATCCACTATCTCAATCAATTCAAAATATGCTATGTTGCACACTCCATCAATACTAACACTTACCCCTGTCAGCCTCCCAATTGGAACAATCTTATTCTGGTTCACTAACCTCAACTGGATAGGTGACCAAATCATCTTCAGCTGGCCCATAATTTCCCATCTCTTCATAATTAAATTCACATTGGACCTGTTGTTGGGAAATAATACCCTACAGACTAGCAAACTAGGGTCAGATTTGCATGCAGATTTTGACCTTAAAGAAATGACCTTTTAACCTACGACCCCAAAACTTAAACCCCTCTTTCAAGACACATGCATGGAAAGGAACTACTAACCTTTTTACTGATGTTTGGTGTAGATCCTCCGTTGCGCTTTGCCCACTTACTTGCACTGCTCCTTCCAAAGTTAACCTGCAATCAAGACAAAACACTACACATGCATGAATCAAAGTCGAGACTGGCCACCGCTCCTTGATCCTGATCCTGGGCTCCTCCTATTCTTTGTCCTCCAACTGCTTTGCATTAATTCTCCTTAGGCTTGAGGAAATGCTAAAGGGTTGGGACAAATGGATTCGTCAAATGGGTAGAGTTTCTTCGCTATAATTTTCCTCCTTCAAATAGTACCCCTACCCCTCCTTTTATAGGCTAGAAGGAGCTAGGGTTTTGGACGAACTCTCGGCCATGCATGGCCGGGAGTTTCAGTTAACTGACCCATAGCTTTTTGTCCC
>ML808812.1:69736-86675 GCA_009831015.1 Picea engelmannii
GTAAGCATGTGTGGTGCAATTTAGGGTTATAACAGATGCCCCCTAATGTGTGAGGTTAGAAGAGCATCTGATGGCTGAAATACATTACCAATCTTTTACCAATCTGTACTGATATGCTGAATGAGTGAGCCCAAGAATCAGGAGGTGCCGTCTGCAAAATAAAAAATGTCTCACCGAGGCGGGCATACCCATGCTCGGGATAAAATAGAATGCATGGCTACCAATCAAATACACTGTAGATCCATGTCATATAACTATATAAAGTGTAGCCGTGAACAGTACACAATGGATCTACATCTCGAAATAAAAAAGATATACATGCAAAGTATCCATCTTTGTAGAAGTTGATAAGGTCTGATGGCTAGAGATGAGGACTTCAGAGCTCGAGCAACAACTTCAAAATCTTCAAAACTCGGGTAGGAGTGTAATATGAGTGTACGACTGCACTACCCAGAGGTCTTCGACGGCTCGTCAGGCATGGACAAAATTGATAATCTTGATGATCAGACTGAAGGCTTCAGTGATTTCGAACAAGGACTTGATTGGACATTCAGGATGGCTGGGTATGCAGACAACAGACATATTGCAGAGGGGCCGACTCAGGCTTAGTGACAAACTTCCCTTGGACGATAGCACGACAAGTGATACGACTCAGGCAACATATCTGTTAATCATAAGTCTACAAAGCAGGAGGCAACACAAACTCTCCATATGTTTGGAAGAGTAACCAAATGGTGGAGGACACAACTCTATATAGCGAAGAAAAGCTTCCTAAGGTCGTACTACATCCCATAGTTTGATGATCAAACAGACATATGTGCTTCATCCAAGGGCGACTCATTATGCTGCCAATAAAGAAAATACTTTTCCCATCCTCTTTTTGGGGTATATTTGATATTTTTGTTCTTTTTGATAGTTTTTGAAAAAGAATAAAGGAATTTTACGTTACAATGGAGGAACGAGTATTGAAAACATACAAGCTCGAGGCACAAGGACAAAATTGATGTTCTGGTGAAATGATACTCGGGAAAAATCCTCCAGCGGCCAAAGGTGTTAAGACGCATAAGCAAACTGTTACAAGGCTGATGGGTAAGGTATGCAAATGCGGTTGATAGAACACATAATGGTAACGTCCTTCGATGTAAGTTTAACGAGCCCAGAGAAGGGAAGCTCGGTGGTTTTTCATATTTAGAGAGTCTAAAAAAGCATAAAAGGAGACTCCAGTGGGGTACCTTTTTCGACAATAGTCTAGTCGGTTCAAAAAAGGGATAAACTAGCACCGATTAGACATCAATTCAAAACCATTTTAACGAGTGTGACAAGGACAAGATCACTCGGCCATTTTTTCATTTTTAAGGAGTCTGAAAAAATCTTAACTATGGACTCCATCAAGAATGTTCTTCTGGACCATTTTAATGAGTGTGAAAGAATAAGGTCACTTGGCAATCTTTTCAATTTTAGGGAGTCTGAAAAGAGCTTAACTATGGACTCTGGGGGGGTTTCTTTTTCGTAAATTTAGTCCCTCAGGCCCGAAAAAGGAATAAAATTATACCTGAGGATACTCTTCTAAAGAATGATAATTCAATAGAGTATTCCTTTGTTCGTACAGTTGACCATCCAGACCGAAAAAGGGGTAAACTACCGTCGGACAGACGTGACTTCAAATTTCCGTTTAACGAGCGTGAAAGGTCACAAGATCGCTCGTAAATCTTTTCATTTTTAGAGGGTCTAAAAAGGGCTTAAAAGAAGACCCGTTTAAGGAACGTTCTTCTGGACCAATTTAATGAGTGTGAAGAAACAAGGTCACTCGGAAATCTTTTCACCTTTAAGGAGTCTGAAAAGGGATTAAAGAAGACTCCACCATGGTTACTTTTCTCAGTTAATCTGAACGAGATTGAAAAGCATAAATGAAGTCTCGCCAGATGTTGCTTTTAGATATCAAAGTGAGCTTGAAAAACAACAAAGCTAGCTCATGATAGACTCTTTGTGGGTCGATGCCTGACATCTCCTCGCAGAAGCTGTATGCTCCGACGAAAACATTGTCTATGATGCCAAGGGTTCTGGAGATACTGATAAGTATCATTTCAGCAATGGTTTCCATATTACCCTCAACATAGATCTTGTGTGTAGCTAAGGGATTACTATGACAAGACCTATCTCCAGTCATAGTCACGGTGAATTCTCCTACTTTGATTCGTCTTAACTTTGGGAGGAAATATGATCTGAGATGAAGATCTTCCCAAGGTTTGTCCGGACTAGTCATTGCTTCGATTACTACTTCGTCAGAAGGCAAGACTAAGTCTAACGAATCAGTGTTGGCGAGAGAACCGTGAGCCCAGATAGGCTCTAGAGGTGGATCCAACTCTTGTGTGGGAGTCGGATCAGGATTAGCTGAAGTTTGCTGGACTAAAGAGTACACTACTTCAGCGACCAACAAGGGCATGGACATGCCAGAGTTTCCTGTCTCATCCATCATGGATGATGGGGAAGGAAGAATCCACGGATCTGCAAAGTAAGTCGTGCGGAATGACGAAACTTGAAAAATCTCAGCCTTGGTGATTAGATATAAACTTGACATCGTCATGAGGAGGTGGGTAATCGAAATTACCCATCAAAGATGGGCACAAACCAACTCCTATGTTAAGGACACCGGCTTGAGGATTATCAATCATGGGAATCGTGGGTCAGGTCTAGAGAAGGACAATTGATCAATGGTCACTATCCGGCCTTCGTGTGGAAATAACAAGACTCGGAAAACTGTAGTAACCACAGCTTGCATAGCATAAGTCCAACTACGACCTAACAAGAGATTATAGTCGAGGGGGGCATCGACTACCTCCACTTCAACGCACACGGTCTTTCCTCCTAACTACACAGGGAAAGAAGGAATGATGCCATGTGGTTGGAAAGAACGGACGTCGAACGCAGTGAGGAGAGTAGGTGATGGAGACAAAGCAGGCTGACCAATGGCCTTCCAACAAGCTAACGACATAACGCAAGTCGAAGCGCCCTCGTCGACCAGCGTGCGGAAGATATTCCGTGTAAAAGTTTTCGTGGGATGAGCCACTACTATCTGAAACGCGACATGGTAAGGCAGACGAGGTTTTAAGTCGGTCGTATCTAACATGATGGTACCTGGGTTACAAGTCTCAGTAGAGCCTAAAGCAGTCAACAAGGCTTTCCTTTGAGCAGGGCATCTTTGGAGGACCTCCAAAGCGGACATCGCACAAGGGGTTTGTGATAAATCTTCCACCACAGAGTAATTCTGGGCGACCCGTGCGTTTGGGTTGTGAGAAGCTTTCTTAAATGCACCCTTTATAATGCGTGTCATTGTTTCACCCAACGTCTTCTCGATCTGTAGAGGAAGAGATGGGATCTCGACTTCTTTACCCTTCTCAGAGGCGCTTGGTTTACTATAGTCGCGCGCTCTAGTTGTTATTAAAGCATCACCCCTAACCATGTATACGTTCGCGGATGAGGAATTTTTAGGAGGAGGGAAGGTTTCTTGGCTGCCCCCTTCGGCACTTGTAGAGGCTTGAGTTAAATTTTTCCCATGTTGAAAGGGATTAGTCAACACTGCCTGCTGTTGCTGTGTGACAAACTTCTGGGCCTCTGCAAGTCGAGGACACAGATGGGTCGGGTGGTCTTCCACACACAAGTTGCATGGATACGTCGCCTTCCGTTTTTCCGTGGTGCCCTCACCAGCATTATCAGTGGGTTTTTTCTCCCCCTTACCCTTCTTGCGTTGTTTTTTCTTCCCTTCAGGCTGCTGGGTGGCCTTTCGGTTAGTCGTCTGCACGGAGTGTACTTCCGACATTTGGGTAGGAGGAGCAGCCAAAGTAGTAGTCTGGCTGGCCGCTGAGTTTTGGATAGATAACTGTTGCAATTGCTTTGTCAATTGCTCAACGAGCTTAGTTTGTGCTGAACCAATAATACCATCGGCATGTGGCCCAGCTCTTTGTCTAGTTTTATCCAGTATTGATCGTGGAGCATCCGACAGGATGTTGTATAATAAACCAGACAGAGAATATATAAGCTCAAACTGTTGAGCCCTCATGATGGCATCTTCTTCGAAGAAAACTTCTGAAGTCGCAACGTCTTTGGATAATTGTGGGACTAAAGACTTAAGGAACCACTCTAGCAAGAATGCTGGTGGGACTGGTACTTTGATTAGACTCTTTCACATCTCCACTCTCGGATATGATCAGAGATATGGTCTGCTGTCGTCTGTTCGAAATTGGCTAGCAACTTTGTGCCGACGTCGTATCTCACAGGTAACTAAAAATGGTTAAGGAAGGCCATTGCCAGTTCTCCAAAAGAAGAGTATCGTGAGCGATCAAGATCTATATACCATTTCGTGGCACTCCCAATAAGAGTGCGTTGAAACAATCGCAACTGGACAGAGTCATCTTTCAATGAGTTAGATGAACACCAGAGATGGAAAGTAGTCATGTGATCACCTGGATCTTCGTTAGGCTTGGCCTCAAACTTTGGAATGTCCGAAGGCAACTTCGTTGGCATAGGATGCCAATGCGGATCGTGACAGATAGAATCATTTAATAACCTTGTCAAATCTGGCAAGTGTAACGTCGCCAGAAATGGTAGTTTGGGTTGCTGCTGATAGCCTGGGAAAAAGGGTCCTGAAGTTTAACTGGCACCAGGTTGCCAGGAAAAGTTTGGTTGCTGGCCCGGATTATGGTAGAAACCATGGCCCTGACCAGCGTAAGGATTTTGCATCTGTGGAGACATCATTGGCTAATTCCCCATGAAGGACATAGGATGTTGGGCATTCATCGTGTTTGACAGACTTTGGGAAGGATTACCCCATGCCAGTCCTGCTGGGAGAGGCATAGAAGTTTGTCCGGGGTTCCATTGACTGTGGAAAGAATTACCCCATAATGACATTCTAGAGGAGGGAACAGATCCTTGTCCTGAGTTCCAAAGTCCTGCTATATGTGCCCCCGACGCAGGAATAGTACCCTGCGCTGGAGTAGACTGTCCGAAGATGGGAGTGCCCCCAGATGGGAAAGCAGTGGATGCGAAAGTGTTGTTACCAAACGTCTCGTTCCAAATAAACAGTGACGAACCTACTGGCATAGTGTGCGCAGGTGTTCCTTGACTCTCGGCTCCAAATGAACTCGTGTGTGCAGGCTGCCCGACGGACTGCTGATGCAGACCACCAAGCGAAGGGGACGAAGGAGAGATATGACCTCCAGCATAAGGAAAAGCATTAAAAGGGACGGAAGTGCCCCCAAGTTGACCTTACAGAGGAGCATTAGAGCTCCCTGCCCCCAGACCCAAAGTCTGTAAAGTGGAGTAAGTGAGTGCAGGACTTGTGCCCGAACTAGGCATACCATATGAGAACGGAGGGCTTGTCGCACTAGGTGTGAAGGGAGTTGTGGCCGCCGCGATAGATGGGGTCGGTCCACTGTGTGACGTAGTGGCGGTCGAGACTATGGTGGCTCGGACCGACGATGGCAAGTTAGGAGATGCTTCTCCTGTGGTAGCAACAGTGGTGGGAATGGAAGAATTCTTAGAAGAAGTAACAATATTTTGTTCCATAACTGTGTGAGGCACTGACAGGCATTCGTAAAATTGAATTGGCACAATAACTGGCGGCCAAGTATTAGTGGTTGGGGTTTCAAACGAACCAAGATTGGTGGTTGATTCCTCCGGGAGTTGTTCATGCTCAATGGTTTGTAACTCGGTTGCTTCGAAAGACCCTTGTTGGTCTAGCTTCCGCCTATATGGTGGCGGGGGTGGCTCCAGTATAACTGGCGGCAGGCCTTGAAGCCTTCGTGACCGACGGAGCTTGGGATCCTTTACTATGTGAGAAGATCCAAGACACGCTAAGGTATTCTACATGTTCAAACAGTAACACACACTAAAAAAGAAGCCCCTAAGAGATAAGACAAGCAAACACTAAACTAGTTGGAAGAACAGTTACAACAACCAACACTAGAGCAACTTACCGGTGCAAGTGCAACTTGAACACGGAAGCACCCTCCGGGTATACTCTGCAAAGCGTGGCCTGATGTCTGTCCTAGGTACCGCGGTATACCCCCGCAGTCACCTGTGTATGTCCCTAAAAAAGATTGGCAACTAGTTTGCCAGCACGCGAACAGTCACTAGGCGGGTACAGTTGATAGTCGAGTATACCACAATGAGCAGGGTATCAAGCCCGAAACCTGTCAAGGGTATCGAGAGAAAATGGTCCGGAAGACAACTGAGGACCTCGAATGGATTCGAGACCCATGAAGCCCCGTGGCAAATGCAAACGACGGAATCCCTTAACAAATCCTCGATATGTGTTCTCCACTACGCTTGGTCCGACTTTGGAGGGGTTATCTCCGCTACCTTTCCTTACGCGACCTCGTGTTTATCCCCTGTGTTAGAGGGGGGTCCCGAATAACTTCCATGAAACTGGACTTCTACACTCCCTATCACAGTCTCCAATGTTTGATTTTGAGTGGCCTTGGAGAATTTACTCTCCAACCTAATCCAAGGCCCTCGTCCTGAACTAGTGTATGAACCTTACAAACAAAAAGTCTAATAGATTTTAAATTAGCGTTGCTTTTATGGGTTTTTTTACGTCACAGGGTATGAAGGTGAAACTAATGATGTGTAAAGACTCAAAGCAAAAATAAATGAAAAATGTTGGAAACAAAAGATGTTTACTAAATGCAAAAATCAACAACTTTTCACAAAGAAAGACTTCTTTTTCTTTTCAATTTTGCTAAGATTTCATGAAACAAACATAAAGGAGCTTTCGCTCGACTACGATCTACTTATGCTCTAAATTCACTGCAAAAACTTATAAACAAAAAGACTTCTCCCTAGCTATTGATGCAGAAACACCATCTTCACACAAAGAAGAAAATGAAAAAGAGATTTTTTTTTTTTTTTTAATTTAATTTAATTTAATTTAATTTAATTTTTTTATTTAAGTGCTAAATGAAGCAACAAAGGGAAAATGACGATAAGCACAAAACCAAGAAAACAAAATAAAATTCTGGCTTAAAGCGCAGATCGCAAAGAACCAGAGCAAAGACGCACAATGGCAATCAAGAAAGCACCGACTCTTATGCTTGTCTAAAAACCATAAAACAAAATCTTTCTTTTTTATATTTTCTATCAACAATCAACTAAGAAAAAACAGGCTAAGGGTAAGAGGCCCTAACCTACTGACTGTGCCACCCTAGACTCACACCCCTGAGAGGAACACTTCTCACCACAGGAGGGGATGACTGCCCCACCCTGATTGAAAAGAAACCAGTCAAGCCCGCTACTGTCACTGAAACAACACACGTGCAAATGCGTGCTGAGCTATAACAGAGCACAGGTACCCGCGGGCTGCACTTGCACAGGCCACGTGTATGTATGAATTCCAAGAAAAAACTAAACACAGGTAGCCCAAACCTGGAAGAGGCCTCTGGTATTGATAACCAAGGTCTCTCAAAGGCTTGGATGCTTCTTTTTTAACAGAAAAGAAAAATAATTGCAAAGAATAACCAAACGCAATAAAGCAAACTGAGACAAGACAGTGAACCAGCAAGACTCATACATGATCCAGGAAGCCCCCTAAGAATGTATAATTCTAACAGGGAAGAGGGGAATGCCTCTTAAGCTCTCTGACTCCTACACGCTACTGAAACCTCTACAGCTAGCATTCACATGCGTGCTGTAGAAGGTTAGGGCACGGGTTACACGCGTCCAGGCCTTCTGCAGGCCGCGTGTACCTCTGTGTGTCCCGATAATTATCGTCAAGCAACAGTCAAGGAAAAACTGGTATAAAGAACCAGGTTCCCTGCTAGCTCTGACCTAACAGAAAATAGAAAAGCAAAGAAACAAAAAATCTAATCCTTTAAACTACCCAAAAACCTCAACTAAATCCGGAAACCCTAAAGAGTAATATCCCCAGCGGAGTCGCCAATTCTGTTGTTGGGAAATAATACCCTACGGACTAGCAAACTAGGGTCAGATTTGCATGCAGATTTTGACCTTAAAGAAATGACCTTTTAACCTACGACCCCAAAACTTAAACCCCTCTTTCAAGACACATGCATGGAAAGGAACTACTAACCTTTTTACTGATGTTTGGTGTAGATCCTCCGTTGCACTTTGCCCGCTTACTTGCATTGCTCCTTCCAAAGTTAACCTTCAATCAAGACAAAACACTGCGCATGCATGAATCAAAGTCGAGACCGACCACCGCTCCTTGATCCTGATCCTGGGCTCCTCCTCTTCTTTGTCCTCCAACTGCTTTGCGTTAATTCTCCTTAGGCTTGAGGAAAGGCTAAAGGGTTGGGGAAAATGGATTCGACAAATGGGCAGAGTTTCTTCGCTATAATTTTCCTCCTTCAAATAGTACCCCTACCCCTCCTTTTATAGGCTAGAAGGAGCTAGGGTTTTGGACGAACTCTCGGCCATGCATGGCCGGGAGTTTCAGTTAACTGACCCATAGCTTTTTGTCCCGTCGACAACTTTCCTGTTTTTGTGCTTTGTTAGGTAAACGCGGGCTGTAGTAGGCCTGCCAGCGTTCCAACGCATGCAGTAGTGAGTTAGGGCGCGTGTTACTTAACCCAAAAGGATTTTCAAAGAGGTTTCTCAGCAGATGTCTTGGCAATGAAGGGATATGAGTTGGCCTGATGCCAGGTAAGTATGTGTGGTGCAATTTAGGGTTATAACAGGACCCTAGATCCAAAATAATATTGTCCATGTCGTAATCTCCTATCTGCACATTAAGTCAGAACTCCGTATTCATTCTTTTCTTGTGGTGCACCTGGTTAACTACTCGGTGTGTGACATGTATTTATTTTTCTTGTGTGAAATGGTCAATCATTCTGCACAACATACTCAAATAATATTCATCCTTAATTAGTTCTAAACAACTTCTTAAGAAAATTTTCAAAGTACTTACCTTTTCAAATTGCCTTTCTGAATGGTCATAGACTAAAGGAATACCATACGTCGATGGTCTATCATACAAAGGAAGTGTAGTTGAATTTGATGCTATCCACTCTAGTTATATCAACTCCTTCCTTGATTTCTTATAATTGTCTCGCTCTTTCCTAGGGTCAAACATCAGAGAAGCATTTGTTTCTTTCGTGACCCAATGGTGGATCTGATTTCCTTCCTCCATTGCATTACAACTAGTTCTTGTTCCTCCGCATGTAACTATTTCTATTTTCAGTTGATCATTGAATAGTTTTGTTGCTATCATCTGTACATTCTAGTTTCTCTTTTATTTCCACTTCCAATTAGCTGTGGACAATCCTCTGTCGCATGGTATAGCTGTCTGCAATATGCACACGTCATATAGGGATTCGAGTAGTCTCGTGCCAAATGTCTAGGTTTGTTACAGTTATAACATATAATTGCTCACCTTCCTCTGTTGAATCCTCCTTTTCTATGACCTCTAAATCCTCCTCTTCCTCCTTTATTATAACCTCCAGGAGTAGTATACTGTGAACATCCTCGTTCTGATTCTTCTCCTTGGACTCTGTATGCATCTGTGGTGCACTTTCTCATTAGATCAAATGCATGACAATCCTTCTCGTCATGTCCTAATCAATTAAAAAAATTGCAAAACAGGTTTCTAGTAGTGCTTTGATATTTCTGCATCAATGGGAAAGTAGTAGGGTGGTATGCCATCATCTTGCGAATTTCACACCATACCCCTAAAGGATTCAAAGCTCTTGTAGCTAAATAATCTCTAAAGGATGGACACTTGTTCTTATGATGACCTTATGTTCTACATGTGGTGCACCATACTTATTCACACTTTTATTTCCCTTTAGCCATTTCTTGCAACTAAATGGTCAATGCTTCTAAATACCACTGGAATTGAGCCATCCCTGTGCCATTTTCTCCTACAGGGGACGCTTCCAATTTCATAGCAATTTCTAGGGATTCTGACTGTGACAAAATATTTTGCTGTGTCAAAGGGAAGCATATATGCATCAACAATCCTACAATAAACCACTCCCTATGATGTTCATATGGAATCTGGAATGTCAATCGATCCTTTAATATCTTGAATCTTTGATCATAATCCCACATTGATTCATTTAATATCTACTTGATCTCCTTCAACTTTGTAATACATTGTGACTCAGACTTAGGAATTTGGAATTCTTTCAACACCACTTGTTTTACATCTGTCAATGTTATGACGTGTCCTGGAGGTACAATATTCTGATACTTCATATACAATAACAATGCACGTTCTCTGAATGTCGTTGCCAACTATGTAATCTCCGCATCATCATCCTGGACGTTATTCACAATCCATATGGTTTCACAAATAAACAAATGTGGTTCTGGATCTTATGAACCTTCCCTGTGAAAGAAAAAAATTCTTAAAGTGGGATCTACCCCCTCCATAGTGTTTTGCATAGTATTCCTTCTCGGTGACGCTATTAGAATCTGGGTTACTGTACTACTTCCACTGTTATGACTACCTTGAGTTCTATCCTTACTTCCCTTACTAACTACAATCGACAAAGTTTCTTTAGATCTTGGAGATGCATAAGGGATCGTGGGTTTGATGCAGAGTCTGGCCTGAGTGGGATCTTCTTCTACTGGATTGAGATGACCTTCTATGCATGGTATGATATGGAGTATTATGCTAGTGTTTCTTTCTTCAAACTCACTATGTTTATCTTCTCTCTTAGCCACAATCCTCTTCCTACTATACCGAAATATATTTCCGCTGTGCAATACCCCAATCTCTTCTTTTGTCACACCGTCTTCTTCTCTTGGCATAATCAACTCATCTATTCCTCATGCATTCTTCCCTACGACACTCAAACCATTTACTAGTCAGCTCATAGTTCCCCCTATGCGCAAAGGTGCTTAGCTACTAAGGAAATCACATTCCATATTCATAACTCCCTTATATCAGATCAACATCTTAATCCAAGTGGAGTGACTTCAAGTATCTTCCGCATGGACCCTTAAATAATTCCCTCTCAGTAGTACTATGACTGAGTACAACTATAGAAAACTTGGTAATGTAACCTCCCAATATACTATCCATCTAGAAATATATTGTGTGTGATACCTGATTACTTATAGTATTGAATTCCCAGATCAACTCAAGAGTCCAATTTATTGGAACAACATTGATAAATATTCCATTATGTTCCACTAATCTCTATATCCACTCGCTAAAAAATTTAGGAAATCAACAAATAAAATTTCATGCAAATCTGTAAACACATACCTTTGTAACCATTCTTCTACGTTGATCCGTAGGTTCTAATTCTAATCTATTGCAAACTCGATCTCCTTCACGTCTAACCATTATCCAATCTCTTCCTTAGTCGGTCTCCACATTCCCCTCAGTCGCAGATCCTGGTCCTGGCGACAAAACCATTTTTTGGCACGCAATAGGTGGACTTGAGGTTCAACATTAAATCACTAACAAAACCCCAAAGATATTGACCCTTTTGGCATCACCCACAAGCAGGTGAAGTCTCACCCGAGGTATCTATGGGGATTATAGGAACTGGGTTTCCATAGTCATGGGGAGTGGGATACATTCATCATATTTGTCATACTTAACATTTGTTCATTCATTATACTTTATCATATGTGCACAAAACCATCCAAACATATAACATAAGGGTTGAGAAATTATCAGAGTTGTAGTGGCTTTGCGCTCTTGGGTGAATGGAGATAATCCTTAGGGAATTCCTTATATACAAGGTGAGCTCCTTTTTTTATTCAAAATATACATAGTAGGGTGCTCCTCTCGTGCTAAAACAACCTTTATGCCATGCGCAGGCAAGACCAATTAGACCCTTTATAGTTTTCATAGTGAGTCCTCCTATTGGTTCAACAACCATGAGCGTAAGCGATTAATATTTGACCATTTCTCTTATGATCGCTAAGCTCTCTAGATCATAGACTTGCGAGGTGGAAAAGAACCATAATCAATGACCATTTTTGCATGTTGTAGCACTACTTTGACCCTTTTTATTGGGGTGGAACAATAAGGGCGGGCAAAGCATATATCAATAAGCTTTGCATTTTTAAAGACCGATAAGCTAAGGGCTTGTTCCAGTCAAATGCAAAGAAATGTACATTGCAACTTGTGGGAATCAAGAAAGAAGGGCACAACTAAAGCTGTGATTGAGAAATTACACAGCGGGGAGGCTCGACTGATGATTGAGAATCCTAGAATGATGTTACCTGCCAAAAACAATAAGAGAAAACTGGGCCATTTCAGGACCTCCCTGGACTATTATGTTCTTCATGAAAAGGGACAGAGCTTACAAAAATGCATCTATCGGTTGGGACTAGCTCAAATAGAGGAGGGGAAGGGGTAAAACAAAGGTAAAATCACCCTTCAGTAGCAACATTTGAACCAATTTATTTGTAAGTCGTTGAAGCACACATCGATCGAGCTGATTAAAAAGTTCCAAAGCAAGGGTTTAAGTCTCATCTGCAGTTGCCCAAGTCAAACTTCTCTTTACCGAACTTGTAAAGCTACGATAATGACTTGATCCTCTTCATTACCAAACTTGTAAAGCTGCAATTCAACTTCGTTTAACCTAAACTTATTTTCAATTACTTTACGCCTTTTGAAAAACATAGAGGCCTTCACTAGAGAGGGACAATTCATTAAAACCACTCTTTCATCTAAAGATGCATAACCATCGTTTCTTTCCAATTTTAGGGGTGGGCGGGACACTACAAAATGGATAAGGGCTCGGACCTCCTCAATAGTAATAGGATAAAAAAAACTGAAAAAGAAACACATCACAACACAACATGCACCACAACACATAGATTTAACATGGTTCACCCAATATGGGATATGTCCATAATGGTAGGGTTCTCAAATTATTATTCAGAATTGTTCATTAAAAAAGGTGTGCACTGCGCTCATACATGATATCTCAATTATAACCCAACATGCCTTTGTCATTCTTGCTTATAGTGCACACTTAGCTCTCGACATATATTCAATTATCCATAACATAATCCATGTAAGAAATATAGATCATCCTCACTCAACTATCCGCTACTCAATAATGAATCACAAACTAATGAACCACCTCTATCCCAAAAAACCTATTACATATTTATACTTTTACATTAGGGATTATCCCATTACAATGTGGGTAAAATGTCTAACTACTTCTAACTAAATTCCTCCTTTTGTGCACATTGACTCCTGAGAAGGCACTAACTACCTTCCTTTCTTCCACGTGCGTTTCTCCTTAGCTGACTTGTCGCGCGGTTTTCTCTTGTGCGATTCTCAAAACTTGCCCCAAAATGACCCCCTCCAACAAGAAGCCTAGCCGTAGATTTTATGGATAGTTTGAGGGTTTTTATAGGTGGACTGTAGGTCTGCGGGGAAGCCCTTGAGGGTTGGAATAGTCATCTTCAACCACATATTTTTGGGGTAGCATAGTCAATCGAGTATCAAATATTTTGGGCAGCTTTGAAGGCTAGTACAGTTAGTATGAAGGGGTAGAAGGAGGACTGATCAACAAGCAAATTTTTGACCTCAGTACAATTCATAATTTGGGCCTAGAAACTAAGGAGGGTTTTTGCAATGGACAATGGAATTTTTAGTAAGTGTACCTTTTTTATCTTGGGCATTTTTTCTGTATAAGGAAAACAAGCCATTTTCCCTGGTATGGGAGCCCATTTTTATGACATTGTATTGAATGAAGAACAAGTGATTTGTGTTTCAATTCATGTGTATTGTGTTTGATACAATTTTTGCTTCTATTTTTCGTTGTGCTAAGTTGTTATACATCTCAGTGTGTTTATTATGTTCACAGTTCATATTGTGTGTTTTCTATGTTTACTGTTGAGAACCTAGACCAGACCTGAGGTGTGTCTAAAATTTAACAGGAAAATCATGGTCAATAATGGAGAAAATAGGAGGTACTTGTTGTACCCTTGGCTGACATTTTTTAGTTGTTCAACCATTTCTCCATATCTTCATTCATTTTGGGTGGTTGAATACTCAACTACCAACCCCCTTCATTAACTAATTGGATTTGAATTTAGGAAAAATAGAAATAACTAGTTATTCCCCAAAATAATTCAACAAGGTGGCTTGGGATTCTATAACATGATGAAACTCCTCTAGGTCCCTTCATTATTCCCTCTTTTGGTGTCATGGGAAGTACTAGCGCTCCACTCTTCAATTAACTGCTTGGTAATTTCTTTATTAAACAATAATACATTTACAATGTTCAATATGTTCAGATTACCATAACATGGTAATAACATATCCCTATGCTGAGATAAATCCATCACTAATCATGATTTATTAAAAATTGATTAGGGGAAATATTGGGGTGTTACAATCCCCTCCCCCTTAAAAGGAACACCATACTTGGTTTTCTCTTCTCTCCTCAATAACGCTTTCCATGTCTTCATCCTTCAAATGCTTCAACAATGAAATTTTCTTCATAGCTTGGTCCACCTCCAAACTTATGGAATTTTAGCACAAGCCTACAAAAATTACCAAGTGACATGCATATTTAACCACTTCTATGCATAAATATTCCATTTATGTTCATAATTCAAGATGAATACACATTTCATTACAATACTTATCTATTTGATTATGGATTTGCATCCATATGGTTTCCATGGTTAGAACTCAACTCACCATTTTCTTAGACATACCCAATGTGCTCATGATCCTAGCTAACATGATATTCATTCAAGTCTCCTCTTCCCTTTAGGTTTAGGAATCCCCTCTATGCTACACATTCCCTCAGGCGATCCATGTTTCTAAGGATTCCTCACACAAGAAGAGTACAAAGACTTATAGAGTCCTACAACATAAGGTAGCACCACCTTATGGTTTCCTTCATCACTAATATTTCGAGCTCTAAGGGTCCTTTTCACCAATGGATACAATAATTGCCTCACATGTGAGTGAACATTGCTTAGATTTTATAAATATGTTGCACAATCCTTTGCATATTAAAGTTCTAGGTAGCCAACACATGAGGTATTAGAGAGTTAACAATTTTCATGACCAATGTATTTGCGTACAATGGAATTCATTGAGAAACAATAGGTCGGAGGGTTTCCTAGTATGTTGCGGGGTTAGGGTTGGGGTTTTTGCATTCCTTAACCTCCAATTAATGTTAGGGTTTCATACCCTTTAGAAACTTTTGAAAATTCCACACATGACTAGCTCCACATGTGTGAGTAATTGGAAGGTAACATGGAATCCACTTGATACCATGGTGGTCAACAAGATAGGTCAACTTGTAGAAGTCACAAATTATACATACAAAAATTGATTGAGGTGATTTTCTTTTTGTTGTAAATATCTTGAAGTGTAGCACAATGTTGAGAGGTTGGGAGATAAGCCCACAAATTTGTTACCCCAAAAAAGATCTTTTAATTCCTCAAACAATATTTGGAAGATTTTTCACCCCAAATCACCAAAGTGGGAATTTCTACTAAAATGGTCCCTACAGGCTAATAGATTAAATTTTTCGACCCCAAAATGATAAAACTAGATGAAAAATTATATAATGATCCATTTTGTATCATCTTCACTATTACACAATGTGCACTCTTTATTAATTTATCTACTACAACCAATATTGAATTATGCCTCCATCGAGTTAAAGGTAAACCTACCACAAAATCCATGGACACCATGTCCCACTTAAACATGGGAATATCACGGGGTTGTAATAACTCCACCAGATGACGATGCTTAGCCTTAACTTGTTGGCATTATAAATATCATGTAACTAAGTACACACTACATCATTATTCATTCTCGACCAAAAAAAACCAATGGTTATATTTTTTCATACACCTTTTTGGCCTTATGGTGCATTACAATCTCTTATGGGCTTCATTCAAGATTCTCATAATTTTTTTTTTTAGACAACTTCCTATTGTTACATCTTATAGATCCATATTCTTCTAAAGCATACCACTAAACTTGGATTCCTTTCCTTTCCCACTCTGAAGTGAACATTTAATTGTTAGACACCAATAGCCTTGTGACACCTGCCATAACATATGTTCTCTAAAGTGCACCTTTAGTAAAATCATGGATCCAACTTTTTATAATCATTTTTAATTTTATTTTTAGAAGATTGCAATTATTGTTGTTGTTATTATTATTATTATTATTTAAAGACTACAAATCATCATTATTTTTTATTATTTTGTGTCATTTAAGAAAAAGTTAGAGCACTAGACTTGGAAGTAATATTTACTATGACACGGGTTTTTTTAACATGCATGTGAGACACAATTGTTTCTAACTTTTATATATGTGAAGAGTTTCTCAATATAATGTGTGTTTTGTGTTCCTTTTTTCAAGTGACATTTCACACTGTTGGGGACTGGGTTAACCCTGAGAGGAACAAATAATAAAATCTGTAGAATAATCGAAGAGGAATAAACTTCAAATATGATCGTTCATGCCCTAAGACATCGTTTCATCACTTAAGAACAATGCATTATGATCATAACATCACAATGCATGGTAGATACAAGATCACTCATGATTCATACATTACACTTCTTGTTTTATAATGACCGACGAGGTTCTTTATTTATAGTCTCAAGATATAACCAACTTCCTTGATATAAAAAATATCTTGTCCAAAAATAACGGTCAATGGTTTGAATTATTTCTAGAAAATCCATGCTTTTTAGTCAATTAGTCAACTTATCAAGTCCAACCGACTATTCATTCATCCAACACATTGTCAATTTCTCAGATGGTCGATCCATCGATCAACTATCATCAACAACTAGTTGACTATTTGACCAATTGTCTATTTGACTGTTTGATCGACTATCTAGTTGATATTTCGATTGAATGAGCACTATTTTTAGTTGACTGGTCGACCAACTATCTCCAGTAGAAATGGGATGAACCATCAGAACCCGAGGTTACAACAACCCCCCATGAACACAC
>ML808812.1:86762-114003 GCA_009831015.1 Picea engelmannii
ATAATTACAACTACCTGAAGTTTGAGCATATCATGGGTTTAGCAAACTTAGCTTCAGAAAAATGGTTTTGTAAAAACATTAGCAACATGATCATCTGTCTTACAATAGGCAAGAGTAATAGCCTTCTCCTATACCAACTGTCTCAAGTAATGAACATGAAGTTCAATGTGCTTCATTTTTTTGCATGCAACAAGATTGTTGACAACATGCATTGCACTCTGAATTTCAAAATACATAGAAATCAAGGTCTGGAAAAGAAACCCAAGTTCACCCAAGAGCTAGCGAATCCAAACTACCTTTGTACTTGCATTAATAGAACCACAATCCTCAACTTCCATAGTCAATAAAGAGACTACCTTTTTTTTCTTGCATGACTAGACTAGAGGTCCAATGTTGAAGTGAAACACATAGCCATAAGTGGAATTTTTATCATCACTATTCCATGTCTATTCAGAGGCAGTGAAGCTGATCAACGAGTTCGAACTGCAAAAATAATTGATACCAAAATGAGAGGTACCCTTGATGTAACGAACAATTCTCTTTTCGGCTTTCCAGTGAATTTATCATGGCTCATGTATGAATCAAGAAAGCACACTAATGAAAAATAAAATGTCAAGTCAACTGTGAGTAAGACAAATAAGACTACTAGCCAGTTGTTGATAAAGAGTAGCATCGACCTTAGGAGTTTGATAATATTTAGTCAATTTAATACCCGACTGAAAAGGGGTATCACATGGCTTACATTCATCCATATTAAAGTGATGCAATAGATCTAATATACATTTATATTGAGAGATAAATAGACCATCAAAAAGAGGTAATTCTTGAAGACCGAGAAAATAATGCAAAATACCAAGATTTGTCATATCAAAAGTGTCAACAAGTTGTCTCTTTAATTTAAGAATTAGATCCATATTGATGCTAGTTATGACCAGATCATCAACATATACAACAAAAATCAAAGTATCACCATTATCATGCAATACATAAAGACTATAATTAGACTCATAGCGTTTGAAACCAAGATTAAGAAAGAAATGTTCAATCTTTGCATACCAAGCTCGAGGAGTCTATTTCAAACCATAAAGTGACTTCTGCAATCGATGGAAAATGATGGAATCTATCACAAATATGGGGGGATATTCCATAAAGATCTCTTTAGATAAGTCACCATGAAGGAAGGAACTTTTGACATCCATTTGGTGGGTCTTCCATCCAAAGTGAGCAACAAGGGAAAGAATTAGTCGAACATAATTCATCCTTGCAACAGGGGAAAATGTTTTAGTGTAGTTGATGCCTTCTTGCTGAGATAATCCTTTAATGACCAAATGAGCTTTTTAACACTCAATATCACCTTCCAGGGTGAATTTGGTCTTATAAACCCATCAACATTTCACAATGTTATTCCCTTGAGATCAAGGAACCAAATCCCAAGTGTGATTATTTAAAAGAGAATCCATTTCATCTTGCATATCTTTCTCCCATTCAGGCTATCCTTGTGCATATGTATAGGATTCAAGATCACAAGTATCATGAACATGAATCAATAAAGAAACATTGGCTTCTACTTTTGGTTGCGAGTCTATCGACTCGAGGAGATATCACCAACATCGGTTCCAATGGCTTCAATTTTATTAGAATCCCATCGAGGAAGATAAGGTGAACCAAAATTCATGTCAGGAGGTTGATAAAGAGAGGAGATAGTGACAGGAACACAACTGCAATACAATTCCCTCATAAAAGAGGGTTTCCTTTTTGGCAAACAACCCTAACATAACTTCTACTGTCATATCTACGACTTTATAATGAACGATCTAGATTGACTACGAAATTATAATATTTTACAAGGAATTTAAAAAACAATTTGACCCCTTCAAGGTCTGGGGCGGGAATTGTGTATCTTGCAGTTTCTTTGACCTGCATATGAACTAGGAAGATAATCAGGCTCCACAACCAATATTCACATCCAATTTATTTCTACAATCATCGAGAATATGATCCTAAGCAATACATTTGAATAATATGAGGTGGATGACCAGGGGATTCTTTCCACACCATATCTCAATTGGAGTCATGGAACTAATAAATACATTTAGAACACGATTCATGAGATATTTGGTGCAATAAACAACTTCAGTCCAAAACTTTGTCGACAATTCTTTGGCCTGCAAAATACATTGATCCATTTAGACCAAGGTTCAATTATTTATTTTTGCTACACCATTTTGTTGAGGAGTATGAGGAACATACCTCTACTAGAAAATGCCATATCAATCAAGATATTCTTCAAATGGTCAATTCACATACTCACAACCATTATCAGATCTCAAAAAATTGATAGTTCACATTTTTTTTCATCTATTGCCCTAAATTCCTTGAATTTTTCAAAGATGTGACTCTTATTTTTCAAGAAATAGACCCAAGTGAATATAGAGAGATCATTGGTAAAATTCAAAACATATTTCTCACCTACAAAGGAAAGTTGATTTGTACAATATAGATCATGGTGAACAATTTTACGATGTCAATAGGGAACATCATTGTGACTACTAATGTAGAGAGAGAAATCGTTAGCTACATAGATCTTTCACTCAACAACTTTATCTATAAATGAGATAAAAGAAGCATCCTTTTCCATATGATGAGTGAATTCGAAGTCGACTACCCATTCACTCGATGATGTATGAGTAAGAAATTATCGAGAAGTTATGACTTGGAAGGTAAAGTTGTTGATAGGTCGACGAACAACCGAAATGTCTCCTTTGAGTTGCTTAATATTCTCTTCTAGATTGTCCCTATTATTCCAAAAAGATTTTTCCACATATCTAGTATTTCCATAGTATAGACATGTTTTCTCCTTTTGATTCTTCTGAGTTGATGTCAGGGATGATTTTAAGGATGGAAATTTATTTTAAAATGTAGAAACCTTGGCAAATCTTACTAAACCTTCATATGTCAACTATAAATGTTTGGCAATATTTTTGTAAAAATATTCAAATTTCTAAGTATTTTATATAGTTTTTATAAAATTCTGGCGATTTTTAAGGTAAAATAATTTTATTTTATAGAATTTGGGCGAATCATTTTTAAAATAGTGAATCTCATTTTTGGAAAAACATGGAAAATTATCCCGTGAGCGAAATTTAGCCCCTAAAATCATCCCTAGGACTCGATGTAATTTCATCAGTATTCACTTTAGTTTTCTAGTTGAGACGTTCTTGTTGGTGTATAGGAGCATCCCTCTCCCCTTATAATTCATATTACACTTTCCTTTGAGGAAGTGAGCTTGTGTTTACCGCCAAGCTTCTCTTAGTCAAACAATTTGTGTTGATTGTTAATTATTAAACCACAAAAGGTATCAAATGTATAGTCCTTACTATCTTCCTTGCATGCTTTCCAATTGGTCTAAAAAGTGGAACATAACACATCGAAAGGTGTTCTTAGATTCATTAGGACCACCTCGATGAGTTATTCATATTTATTTAAAAAATTCTTCTCACATTCACCCAATTTCAAATGTATATCTCTAACATAAGCCAAATAGTCCTCAATTATTTCAAAGGAATGAGGATCGAGAGAGATCAACTCTTCTCAAACTGTAGAACTTGACTCTCATCGACTTTATCAAACAATGAATTCAACTTCGACTTGATGAGGGAAGTCGATTATGCCTGTATGGAACTGAATTTATCGAAAAATGTAGGTCATAATGACCTTGACAACCTCATCCTTCTTTCCATTGAAAAAAAATCCCTTGGTCGTTCATCAGATTTGGAATTGCAGTCTTAGTATATTGCCAAATTCCTTTAATTTTCAGCAAGGTCTCCATGTCTAGAGCCAAGATAGCATAGTTGAGTCCATTCAGAAAAACTGGATCAATCTTGAAATCCAGCTTTGATATCTAACAGATTTGGTATGATCCAAAGGGTTATAGTGAAGAAATCAACATCATAGAGTCAATCAATATAAGATCCATCTCAACAAGATTTGTAGACAACATGCGATATCAAACTAGTCACTTTGATACCATGTTGGGGATTGGGTTAACCCTAAGAGGAACAAATAACAAAATAAGTAGAATAACTGAAAAGGACTAAACTTCAAAGTTGATTAGTGGTGTCTAAGACATTGTTTCAGCACTTAAGCACAATACATTGTAATTAGAACATCACAATGCATGGTAGATACAAGATCACTCATGATTTATACATTACACTTCTTGTTTTATAATGATCCACGAGGTCCTTTATTTATAGTCTCAAGATATAACCAACTGTTAGGTTAAAATTAACGCGGTGAAAGAGTCAAAGTTGTTAGGTCAACAATGGTGGTTTTAGGCACATGGTATTGGTGACCTGTAATATTGAGCCCATGGATTACATGCAATGAAATTCTATAAAAGGTGGGTTATACTCCATTGTAATGTGTCAATAGTTGAGAAATGAAGGCTCACTTGGATGGTGCCAGGAGAATGGTCAACTTAGTTGGTTTTTTCCAAGGGAAATAATAGATCTATTGTTGGTTGGTTTTTCCTATAAGGGTTTTCTAGGATAAATATTGTGTGATTTATGTGTGCATGTTGCTATGTTATTTTTATCTTTATCTCTCTTGCATTTTATTTCCTAACAATTGGTATTAGAGTGAGGTTAGTTGTTACATGTGACTATCATCGAGTGTGGATCATGGAGCTACAAGCATAAAGGTGGATTTGTTGCCCCAATGTAGATCTAAAACCAAAGGGTTTGAAGGAAGCATGAGGTTGTGCAATACATGGTAGAAGAAAATCAATGTAAAGGAGAGAGGATGAAGACGTAAGTTCCAAGATAGCAACGATGAAAACAAATTGATTGAGTTGAATGTAAATGGGCATATGATTGTAAGACCTGGTTAGGTATGTGTACCCTAGATTTGAAATTTTACTGGTAAAGTCTAGA
This sequence comes from Picea engelmannii, assembly GCA_009831015.1. Lineage (NCBI taxonomy): Eukaryota > Viridiplantae > Streptophyta > Pinopsida > Pinales > Pinaceae > Picea > Picea engelmannii. The sequence continues at coordinate 91,697 of ML808812.1, forward strand.
CATAGACCTAGGTGATGGGGGGAAGCATATTGGATTCCCATAGACCTTGAATTTGAGAGAGGTTTGGCTGGATTTGGTCACGGGAAATCCCAAGTCAAGTTTAAAGGGGGGAATGTTAGGTTAAACTTGACTAGGTGAAAGAATCAAATTGATAGGTCAACAATGGTGGTTTTGGGCACATGGTATTGGTGACCTGTGGTATTGAGCCCATGGATTACATGTAATGAAAGCTTATAAAAGGTTGGTGATACTCCTTTGTAATGTGTCAAGAGTTAAGCAGTGAAGGATCACTTTTCCAGGTCCATGAGATTGGATGGATTGGTTGAGTTTGGCCAAAGGTCGTAATAGATTTATTGTTGGCTGGTTTTTCCAGGATAAATCTTGTGTGATTTATGTGTGCATGTTGCTATGTTATTGTTATTTTATCTCTCTTGCATTTGTATTTACTAACACCAACTTCCTTGATATAGGGAAGATATTTTCGAAAAATAATGGTCAGTGGTTGGAACGATTTCCAAAAAATATGTACTTCTTAGTCGGTTAGTCAACTTATCAAGTTGACTCAACCATCCATTTGTCCAACACATAGTCAATTTATCGGTAGGTCGATCCATTGACCGACTGTCTCGAACTTCTAGTTGATTTTCTGACCAATTGTCTAGTTGACTGTTCGATCGACTATCCAATCAATCTTCCAACTGTCTGGCCATTACTGTTATTCAACCTTTTGTTAGAAAATGAATGAATGTGCTCGTTTTACCATTGAAAATATCACTATTGTCACCCAACCATAGGTCGAAGCCACCCTTCGAGCACCTTAACCTTGACAGAGAATCACTCTGGAAGCAAACCCTAGGCTAGATAGCCAAACAAAGGGTAGCATACCTTTCCCCAAGGATAGCGCACTAACAATAGCTGATCAGATATTCCAAACCCTAACCAAGAGATAGTCTAAGCCAAACATGATCTTCTAGCTGTAGCAACTGCAATGGCAGCTGCCCTCCAAACTTGTGCACAAAACTGGGCACTGCAGTGCGCACAAGTGCAGCTCTGCAATTCTGAGAATGCCTACCAGAATGAAGACTAGCATCCTATATTTATAGTAAATTTGGCTCACTGCCTGGGCCGACTTCTCATTCTGGGTATCTGTCTATTCAGTATACATTATTTCTTTTGGCCGACTTCTTCTCTTGGATGCTAATAACCTAATATAAATTATCTTCTTGAGCCAACATGTCTTCTAGGGTTATTAGCCAACTCATTAGGGTTTCTTCTTGCTTCCCAGAGTATTCTATCCTCGTCAGGTTTATATGTGGAGGTAAATACCTCCCATAACTACCATAATATCAACACTCCCTCCTAGATAGGGAGGTTTTACAGGTAATGGTCTTGAGCACAAACCATACCATTCACCTGATAGCATCAATATAGTTGTATAGACTAGATCATGACTAGATCATGAGCACCATCATCATCATCGGTGTCATCAACTGTATCATCTCTCGAAACCATACTCTATCTAAGTAATCATACATGATGCTCACTCCACAGAGTGATACAAGAGCCATTCTTCTAATCTAGAAGAGTAAATGTTCTGAACCATTTTCTGTTTGGGAAATCTCTGTTCATCATTCATCTGGTTGATAATCATTTTCAACACTGCTGATAGTCTTCAAGACAATCAGAACAATATCATTCAATAGAGAACAACTGTGTCTATCCATAGTAGTAAACAACTACAATCCAATGGTATACTACCACACCAAGTAGCACACAGGTACTTGATCAGTGACGTATAGTCACAAATAGTGGAACACATCCACCACAGTAGTATACATCTATTGTCTAGAGACATATAGTCTTCATAACAATCATCTGATATCAACCTGCACGTAAACAATGTTATGATATAATCTGGATCATCTGGGCCATTCTTTCACTCACGTCTATGAGATCTTGGAAGAGTATCTACCCTCAGAAGGTAAAACATCAATGATGATCTATTTTGAATATTCTTCTCAAGCAAGGAAGAATAATTGTTTTGATTTCTGAGCCTGTACATTCCTCACCCTGGGCCATTCCTCCGACACTAAACAAAGTGTAACCTGGAGAGAATGAATCTTCCCTAAGGAATGTCTATCCCTAATTGTTGAGCCTGGACCATTCCCCACCCTGGGCCATTCCTCTGGCACTAAACAAAGTGCAACCTAGAGAGAATGAATCCACCCTAAGGAATGACTGTCCGGACCATTTCCCTTGTTAACCACAAGAGGAAAATACTATCCTGTACCAACCTCCAAAACAGACCATTCCTCATGTCAACCACAATGAGAAATCGTTGTCCGGAGAGGTGGGCCAGTCTTATTGAGTAACCCTCAAGAAGAGAGACTACCACTGCCCATGTTAACCACAATGGGAAGTCGTTGTCTATGGTACATCAACAATCTGGACCATTTTCCGAACTGGAAAATGTCTGTCCATCAGAAATCTCAATCCACTTTCTGAACTGGAAAGAATCTGCTCATCCTGGATCATTTTTCGAATTGAAAAATGACTGTCCATCAATCAATAATACATCAGTGCTCCCTCCCAACCTGGGAGTCATCTCTTCCTTTTTCAATAAGGAAGTCGTCTCCATGAGCTCCAACTTGAGTACGCAAACTCTTTCATCTTGGACAGAACCTTTAGCAAAATGTTTGCTTATCTGCTTATCTGTGGAGATATGTATTGGAGAACCACTTTCTCCTTTCTGGATTTCATCATGGATAATGTAATGCTTGATTTCAAATGTACTTCGGTCTGGAACACTGGTTTTCTCTGAAGGCTTCATGTAGCTCTGATCAATAAAGTATATCATTGTTGGAAAACTGGAACATATCCATGTGGCACTTCTTATGTCATCATGGGCTCTGATCTACTGAGTAATCATCTTGATACAATATCTTTGTTATTGAAAATCTTCACCATGCTTCTGTTGTGCACTGGAGGTTCTCCACGAAGTTATCTTCTTCCATCTGCATACAAGGGTCTCTTTCTGGTATGCCTCAAAGTCTTGAGGTTGTTCTTCATACACTCTTTGTTCAATTGCTTAGGAGAACAGTCTTTTCATTTATCTGATGTAAAACTTCAACCCATGGATGTTGTGGATGATACAATGAATCTGGTTTACCGGAACAAGTACTCATCATAGTCTTCTCCCTCCATTTGGGATAACCTCTAGTTCTGAATCTTGCAATGCTTGCATATATACACTGTTCTTCATCACAACTTTCAATTCCTCTATTTGATTGCTTTTAGTGAGTTCATATCAGGCTGGTAATCTTGTGGGTTGTTCTAGCTTCTCTTTCTTTCTTGGAATCTTCATGTTCTTCTTCATGTTTTTCTTTAGCTCTTGGGTCCATGGAGTAGATTCCATGCCCTAAAGATTCCATTTCTTTCTTTCATCATAGGATCATGGATGTGGATGGACAACCAGGGATACTTTAAAGCTTCTCTTCGAAGAGGTCTTCTTCTAAGGTTGAACTGAACATGTACTGCTTTTCATGTTTGTTGCCATGGATATATACTTCATCATCTTCAATGGATCATAGGATTAGCTCCCTCCTAATCCTTGCTTCATGTATAAGTGCATATAATTGGCTCCCTCTGTCTAACCGAGTCCATGCTTCCGTTTGCATCCTTATTGTCTTCTGCAATATATAATCGGCTCCCTCCTTCTAACAGAGTCAACACTTCCATCTTATTGTTCTTCTGTAAAAATTCATAAGTCTTTCTCCAATTTTCTCTTGATTTCTGACTTCTTTCTGTCTTTGCTTCTTCTAAGTCTCTTCATGATTGATTCTGATTTCGGCTTATCTTGTAATAGCTTCCACATGATTTGTTTGATTTATTTCATCATTTCATCTGTATTATCTGACTTGTATAATGATACCAATCCTTATCTTGTTGTTCTTCCATAAGTATAATTCTTCTTGGAACATATTATCTTCTAAGAGATAGATATACAAGATATGTATAGAGATTATGAAAACAAGATATGTACAAGAATTAAGAAGAGTATTGTTACCTTCAGAAGAAGAGGTCTCTTTCATCCTGCTTGGTCTTCTTTGTAGGTTTCTTTTCTTTGACAATTGATGCTTTGTGTGTCCCCTTCCTTTTCTTTAGCTTAGGACAATGATTCTTGTAGTGACCATACTTTCGACAGTTGAAGCATTGTACTTATGAAATATCTTTCTCTTGATTCAACTTCCTCCTTGAACCAAGCTTTCTTTTGTTCTTGAAATTCTTGAACCTTGTTGTGAAGGCTTGATCATCGTACTTCTTTTGGGGTTTCTCTTTTGCACTGATCCTTGATTCTTCTTAAGCACAACAAGTCCAAAGTTCTTCAAATGTAGGATACTCCTTCCTTGTGTTCATGCTTGTGGCAAATGCATCCCATGTCTTGGGAAGACCATTGAGTACTATGTTTACCAATTCCTTCTCTGAAATGATCTCTTCAATAGATTGTAGTTGATCTCTTAACTGGGAGATCCTCACAAAGGATGATGTTATGCTATCATCATCATTCATCTTCATGTCACATAGCTCATTCTTTAGACTCATTACTTGTCCAATGTTTCTGACTAAGAAGAGGTTTGTTAGGGCATCGTACATCTGCTTTGATGAGTCAAGATGGGAGATGTAGGGTATCAAGTGGTATTTTATAGAATCCACTATGATACTCATGGCATTGATGTCATAGTCTTTGAACTTCTCCATAGCTACAACGTTCTGTGGTTCCTTCTCTTTTCCTTCTTCCAATTCTGGTTTCACGATCTTTCCTTTTATGATATCCAACACTTTATTCTTGGCAAGGATGAGGTCAATCCTTGTCTTCCACGCTTTGAAGTTAGAAGCTCCATCTAAGTTGTTTTCTGACTTCATAGAGTAAGTCATGGATGCTTTGACTTGGTCAACCTTAGATTTGACCAAAAACTCAAACTTGACGTCTTGGCTTGCTGAGAGTATCAAGAAATGCGCTAGGCTAGGGCACACTGATCTATCCATAGATTAGGTCAATCCCTTCACTAAAGGTGCCTCAACGAGAGGATTAGGGTTTCTTCAACTCCACCTGCTAGTAACCCTGGTGACAGTGCTATGGTGACTACTCCTACTAGAAACCTTAGCGACAGTTCTTTAATGAGCTTAATATTCTTACGGCTATGTTTCCTTCCAACGGTTAGACTGAATGAAGGAGGTGTGGGCCCATAACCTGTTAGAATATGAATGAATGTGCTCATTTTATCATTGACAATATCGCTATTGTCACCCAACCATAGGTCGAAGCCACCCTCTGAGCACCTTAACCTTGATAGAGAATCACTTTGGAAGAAAACCCTAGGCTAGATAGCCAAACAAAGGGTAGCGCACCTTTCCCCAAGGATAGCGCACTAACAATAGCTGATTAGATAGTCCAAACCCTAACCAAGAGATAGTCCAAGCCAAACATGATCTACTAGTTGTAGCAGCTGCAATGGCAACTGCCCTCCAAACTTGCGCACAAAACTGGGCACTACAGTGCGCACAAGTGCAGCTCTGCAATTATGAAAATGCCTACCAGAATGAAGACTAGCCTCCTGTATTTACAGTAAATCTGGCTAACTGCCTGGGTCAACTTCTCATTCTAGGTATCTGTCTGTTCATTATATATTATTTCTTCTAGCCGACTTCTTCTCTTGGAGGCTAATAACCTAATATAAATTATCTTCTTGAGCCAACAAGTCTTCTAGGGTTATTAGCCAACTCATTAGGGTTTCTTCTTGCTTCCCAGAGTATTCTATCCTCGTCAGGTTTACACGTGGAGGTAAACACCTCCCGCAGCTACCATAATATCAACACCTTTCAACCTATTATCTCCAGTAGAAGTGGGATGAGCCATCATAACCTAAGGTTCCAACACACACCTCTAATATAATGAGAAGATACACACATTCACATTTAAACAAAATTTTCTTAGATTTCCTTTTAGCATGACACTATTTGTGATGGATTTAATTTATGTTTGGACTTTTAGGTTCACACATCATCCATTTTTTTTTTCTTGAAGATGTAATATTTTCTAGCATAAGGTGATTCTCCTACAGGTCAAATATGATAATATTTTTTGTTCCTTTTCAATGTGCATATGCTTTGCATTATAGATCTATTTTTTATTTTTGAATCATTCATGTTGTAGCAATAAGATATTTAACAATTTACTAAAAATAGGAAAAATGTGGCCACAATGCATAGAATGATACCACAAACATACAGAATAATAAACTTTGAAGAACTAGCATTTATTCCACCTCTTTACTAATTATTTGTCCAATATTATACATGCCTTTGTTGAGGGAACTCTTTCCTTGCAACATCAAGACCGTGACACTTGGCATACTTGTTAAGAATATGGTCATCCTTAACACACTCTCTGAAGCCAATATTATTAATAGGCATAATGATACTACATAAACACCATAAAGAAATTCCAATTTCCTCATCTATCATCAAGGTGATGTTGAAAAAACCCTTAGCCAAAAAAGGAACGCCTTTGTTGTCACTTCCACTCTTATCAATGATAGCCTCTATCCTTTGTTGAGGGTCCTTTTCATGAGGGTCCTTTTCATGACAATGTAACTTATGTATGGAAAACATAAACCAAGAACAACTTGGCAAAGTGCGAGCATTGATGATTAAACTGAAAATAGGACCACACCCATTCTTATCTACCCCTTGGTTAACTCATGGCTCCGAGTCTCGAGACTCACAATCCATAAGAGTGGATAAATGAAAGACATCCTCACAACCATCAATGGTGGCACCAAATACTCCATCATCCATATATACTTTCTAGAGTGTTAACCTCTCATTTTCCCCAAAAGATCCAATAAATGCTTCATCTTCACCAGATTCCTTGTGTCATGTACATTTTCTCTAACAATATATCATCACTCAAGAAAATGCACATGAGCTATGAGCCAATGAATCCAGAAAAGTCCCCGTGATGCATACTTACTTGATTGATGCACTATATGATTCAATGACATTTGTTCTAGCAACTAGACATTCCACTCATTAAAATTCATTCCAAAAACCCAATCCTTCAATATAAAATTCTCCATTGAAGCCAGTCTTTGTTCACAAGGAAATATATTTATTGCTAAATCTTTAATATATTACTTGAAATTATTATAATTTAATGAAATCAAATTAACTCTAATTAATTTAAAAAATGTTTTAATTCTTTATAATTAATAAATCACACCATACTAACTCCACACACATATTCTATTAATTCTCATAAGAAATTAGTGTAAGTCGATTTGCCATTTTTTACATAATACATGAGTTTGAAGATTGTATAAAAGTAATATATTAAAGCTCCTATAAAAATAATATGTTCAAAACAATTAGAAAGAGAAAGGTATAAAAAAAAATATTAAAGAAAATTTTAATTTTTTTTAAATAGAGAAAAGAGCTTTATTAATAAAAATATAGTTATACTATATTTATATAACTAATATTTATATATAATATAACTAATATTTATATATAATATAACTAATATTTATATAATTGAAGTACATATTACACAATAAATATGTTCATAACAAGGGCAGCGTGGCTGCGTGTACTGCCTCCCCATGCTGCGCAGTACGCGTGGCCTCGAATCTGCCCTTATGTATCACCTCCACGCTGTGCAGTACGCGTGGCCTCGCCATTTTTCCAGCATCAGTTACTTTCATTTATTTGTAAGTCATCTCCCGTTCTTGATGGCTGGCTGCACGTTGTTCGCTGTACTGCGATTTCAATTCCACAACCCACGTATTTATGCCAAGACCAATCTGCGTAGTGAGGGTACTGCCAGTCTGACAAAGTATTAAATATAAATAATATAAAATAGAAATTCAACTTACCCAGTTTGTAATGTTATTGAGTTAATTTTTATCTCGAAATAAGTGAAGGCTGCAATAACACTATAAAGTTATCAGCCAATGAAAGGTAAGAAAATTCAGTTTTTTTACATATTAAAAAATAAAAATTTTAGTTTCTTATGTTATACATTAAGATTTTTACAAAAATTTTAAAGTCAGACCAAATTAATAGAATAGTCAACCCTAACTCATCACTATGTATACTGCCTGGGAGGCAGTACAATAATACACAAATGCTTTGGCTTGTACAAATTATCTTAGAGGAAAACTCCTCAACATAGATTTAAATATTTAAATATAACTCAATCACCTTAAAATATATCCACTTTTAAAATATAATATTGTCAATAATTTTCTTAATTTATTTCCTTCTACTTTAAATATTACTCTTTTTAAATAGAAAAACTACATCCAAATTGATATCCACAAAAACACCTCCTCAAATGTATCAAAGTTAAAAAGTCATTTGTTAGATTATAAATTACAATGATTTTACTAACTAAGTTCCACTTGACAAAAGTGAAAAAAAAAACTTCAAAACCCTAAGGTGAAAGTGGAATTCCATTTCAAACATTGGACTAGTTTGTTTTGATGTGATCTTCAAAAATTATATTCTTTGACAAATCCCATGAACTTTTCAACGAAAAAATGATGAACTTTTGATATCACAAAATGTTTTTTACTTTAAAAATCCCTTTTTTTCCTTATAAAAGGCTCCAACCATGAGCGAGAGGCTTACAAAACAAAATGTGTCTTTATATCATGGACACTCATGACCCATCTAAGTGGAGAGTTGGAGAATGCATGAGCATAGAAAGCATGTATTTCTTTCACAATAAAATAAAAATATTCAATTTATTGACAATTTTAAATATCCAACACAAAGAATTTATAATTAACATAATTTTTTTGGTTAATCTTGACTTAGTTATGGAGTAATTAAAATAACCTTGTTATAATTAATGATAGGTTTATAGTTCATAATTCATGGACTCATGATATTGGGTAGCCCATGGTATTGCTCATGGTAATTCATATGATGAAGCCTATTTAATGGCTTGGGATACTCCACTGTAATTCTCCATGATATGGGCCTTATAAGAAGTTGACCTATTGCCCCCTATAGGCATGATTGACCAATGTACACTTGAAGTGCATATTGTAGGCTTGATTTGGTTTAGAGAGTCAAGCAAGAAGGAGTTCAATGTTGAAAATTCTCATTAAGAGAACGCATAATCTGTAATGTATTATAATAATTTATTTATTGAATAATACATTGAGTGTGCTTTAGAGTGTGGGGTTTTTCTATTGGAATGGTCTTCCCCAAGAAATCATTGTATAATGTTTGTATGTTTTTATGTTATTTCATTTGTTTGCATTTTTTCTATTTAATTTATGCACATATTTTTCTTATTGATTAGTGTAGGAAATTTATTTCACACAACTATGTCCTTTCATTTGGTGGTAAAGCGTAATCACCTCAAATCCAAGGTGTTAGGAACAAGGTATTTTGATCTAATATTGGTTAGAGATTGAGCTTATGCAAAATAAAAAAAATGTTGCAAGAAAATGNTATTACTCTTTTTAAATAGAAAAACTACATCCAAATTGATATCCACAAAAACACCTCCTCAAATGTATCAAAGTTAAAAAGTCATTTGTTAGATTATAAATTACAATGATTTTACTAACTAAGTTCCACTTGACAAAAGTGAAAAAAAAAACTTCAAAACCCTAAGGTGAAAGTGGAATTCCATTTCAAACATTGGACTAGTTTGTTTTGATGTGATCTTCAAAAATTATATTCTTTGACAAATCCCATGAACTTTTCAACGAAAAAATGATGAACTTTTGATATCACAAAATGTTTTTTACTTTAAAAATCCCTTTTTTTCCTTATAAAAGGCTCCAACCATGAGCGAGAGGCTTACAAAACAAAATGTGTCTTTATATCATGGACACTCATGACCCATCTAAGTGGAGAGTTGGAGAATGCATGAGCATAGAAAGCATGTATTTCTTTCACAATAAAATAAAAATATTCAATTTATTGACAATTTTAAATATCCAACACAAAGAATTTATAATTAACATAATTTTTTTGGTTAATCTTGACTTAGTTATGGAGTAATTAAAATAACCTTGTTATAATTAATGATAGGTTTATAGTTCATAATTCATGGACTCATGATATTGGGTAGCCCATGGTATTGCTCATGGTAATTCATATGATGAAGCCTATTTAATGGCTTGGGATACTCCACTGTAATTCTCCATGATATGGGCCTTATAAGAAGTTGACCTATTGCCCCCTATAGGCATGATTGACCAATGTACACTTGAAGTGCATATTGTAGGCTTGATTTGGTTTAGAGAGTCAAGCAAGAAGGAGTTCAATGTTGAAAATTCTCATTAAGAGAACGCATAATCTGTAATGTATTATAATAATTTATTTATTGAATAATACATTGAGTGTGCTTTAGAGTGTGGGGTTTTTCTATTGGAATGGTCTTCCCCAAGAAATCATTGTATAATGTTTGTATGTTTTTATGTTATTTCATTTGTTTGCATTTTTTCTATTTAATTTATGCACATATTTTTCTTATTGATTAGTGTAGGAAATTTATTTCACACAACTATGTCCTTTCATTTGGTGGTAAAGCGTAATCACCTCAAATCCAAGGTGTTAGGAACAAGGTATTTTGATCTAATATTGGTTAGAGATTGAGCTTATGCAAAATAAAAAAAATGTTGCAAGAAAATGGCAAGCATGGCAAGACTTGAAATGGAGAGTGAACTTGAAGGAGGTGGCTTTGGCCTGGACCATACATGGTGAAACATGTATTTTTGGATAGATGGATAGATTTACCACTTGGATGTTTGGACCTATTGAGATTGAGTAGAGATTTGACGGATTTGTTAGATTCAAAGACTACATGTCTTAAGTTAGTTGTAGATTGTGTGTGATCTAAATATGTCAAGACCTCGATTTACAATTTATTTATTCATATCTACAATATTAATAAGTGATTATTATTTGCAGTACTAGATTTATTGGTGGTCTACTATTGGAATCCATGAATATCAAATAGGACTATATTTGTTGGTGGTCTATTTCTCAGAGCCATGAAAATCAACTAAGAATGGATCTATTGTATCATCATGAAGAGCGCCATGTAGGGCCTAATGAGCTCTTTGATATCCATAACATATGGTGGTAAGATAAGTATTTATTTGAAAAATACTTGTTCTATGTAACTATAATGGTATTGGGTACCCCATGGTATTGCTCATGGTATTTCATATGATGAAACTTATTTAATGGTTTGGGATACTCTATTATAATATGCCTCATGGTATAGGCCTTGGGAGTTGCTATATTGGCCCATATAGACATGCACATCCAATGTAATTATGGAGTGCATGGTGTAGGCCTAATTTGGTCTAGAGATCCAAGCAAGAAGGAGCTCAGTGTCGAATATTCTCTAATGTATTGTAACCATCTAGTTGTTTAATAATACATTGAGTGTGCTTTATAGTGCATGAAGACCCTGTAATGTGTTTTAACCATTCAATTGTTCAATAATACATTGAGTGTGTTGGGTTTTTCTTTCAAAAGATTTTCCCCAAGAAATCATTTTCTAATAATTATATGTTTATGTATTATTTCATTTGTTTACAATTGTTATATTTAATTTTTACCCATTTTCCTCTCTTTGATTAGTGTAAGAAGTGTATTTCACAATATTGCATTCTTTCATATAAATAAAAATCTAAACCTGAAGATACCTTAACACTAGTTCCCATCATCATCTTGCTAAAAAATCCACTTTCCTAAAAACCTTGGTTACTCGCACCATTCGCATATCTCCCCCTCAATTCCTCGCGGGGGAAAAGACCCACCTAACCAAAGCCCTTTTATCCAATGACTACTCTCTCTCTCTCAAATCAACCAAGCATTCTGCTTAGTCATTGATCCTAAACCAAAAATCTTCTCTATGTCCTCCCCTCCTCCTTCTCTCATCTCTCTGCCTTATATCTAGGGCACCACTGATCACATCTCAAAACTCTTAGATAAGAATATTAAAACCTTATTCAAACCCTACAAAACCCTCAAATAAATTTTCAGAACTACTAAAGATAAATATGACCCGATGCTTGGCCCAAGAGTTTATCAAATTCCTTGCTCCTGTGGGAAATATTACATAGGTCAAACTGGAAGAACCTTTAAAGCCCGACTTAAAGAGCATATAGTTGATACTACCTATAACTGAATCTCCAAATTAGTTTTTGTTGAACACTCTTTTAATTCCAAACACCTTATATTCTTTGACCAAACTAAAATATTATCCTCAACCCCTCATTACTCCCCATGTCTCATTCAGGAAGCCCTTGAAATCGAAAAACATCCTAATAACTTTATTCGCAAAGACGACTACAAAATTAGCCAATCTTGGAAGCTCACCATCCATCACCTTGACCATTGGGCTTCCTCCTTTTCATTTTCAGTTTCCTAATCATCTCCAACCTTTCTGTCCTCCTCTCCTTTTATTCATTTTTTTCCTTTCCTTTTCTTTGTTGGCATCTTTTCTCTTCATCTATATGAAATCTCCTTATCTCATTGTTATGGCGTGTTAACTTATCGACTTCTTTTGAATTTATTATTATCTCATATTATATATATCAAATCTCTCACTTATTTAAAGAAATCATTTTTTTATTAATATCTCACATTAAATACTTCAAATCTCCCTCTTAATAAAAAAAAAATCCTAAATTACTTTACTTTATTTTATTTTATTACTATCTCATATCAATTATACTAAATCTCCCACTAAATTAAAAATATCCACTTGATAACTCACTTTTATTCCTTATTTTAATAATTCATTACTAAAAAAATCCTATTAATATCATTATGATATTTTATTGCACTTCTTAATTCTTTATCTCCTAATCTAAACTACTTTTTGTAAGTCCTTATTTTAATACTTAATTATTATTCTCATTCTTATTTTCCAACTAATCTCAATAACTCGCTTTTTACCATATATTTAATATTATTAAAGTCTTTGTCATCACCCATTAAATACTGTATTTTAATACCCTATTACTTTATCTCATAATCTCAATGGCTACTTGACTACTTTTAAGATTTTATTGCGTTTCCAATATGTGGGTGGGGGGCATTAATAGAAAAACCAACCATAATATGGTTTTTCTATTAATGCCCCCTTCCCTGTACTGGACGTTGTTGAGATAAAGGCTTTTCTCCCTAGATCTATTAATAAAAGGTAGTCAAAGAGGGTCTGTTACTGACCTCCCCCCCAAGAAGACGAGACTTCCCGCCCCCCAGAAAGAAAATCCATCAAGGTTCCCCTTGCTTGACAGTAGGAGGGCAAGGAGAATGGCCTCTTGCTGCCCCGTATTATCTGTTGTGTGGGGCGGCTTCGTGTGCTATAACAACTACCTTTGGGAGCAATAATGGCCTTTATACGTTGGATAAGGTAAGCATATTTCGCCCAGACATTTCGCCTACTTGCGTACTCTCTTGCTCTCATAATGAGTCCATTGAGCATTTCTTTTTTGGTTGTGAATTCGTGGAATGGATTGTGACTGCTCTATACACCTTTTTTTTTTCCAAAAAGTAAATTTCTCAATTATATTAGGAATATAATTTTTAACATCAACTGGTCCACTTGGGATATAATAACGACTAATGTCCATGAAGATATTTTAAATATTACATGAGATATATGATCAGAGTTCCAAAACTCTATAATGTGTGAGTGCAAACAAAAGTCTAAGCCATTATAGATTGGGTGAACATTCTACATCCAATCATTGGAGAGTAGAAGCAACAAAGAACAAAAAAAAAACATAGTCAAAAAGTTGAATCAACACAAGAACAGATGGATGTGTTCTCTGGGACCTTCCACGCCATTTTGCTAGTAGTAGAAAGTGATGATGCCTTTAGGTTCCAGATATGATTGTTTGGATAAAGTCTCTGCCTCCTTGTTGTGTACCCTATATATATGCTAAAAATTTAATTCCTGAAAAACTTTGATTAATTCCATCACTTTGATCTTCAAGCCCTCAATTGCACATGCTTGTAATCTGCCTTTTGTTTTAGCCAATCTATGACCACCTTTGAATCCCCCAAGATCTGTAGGTTATGAAAAGATAGGTGGTGTGCTAGAGTCAATGTTTCCCAGACTCCCATAGGTTCAGCTTAGGTATTAGTGCCCTCACCACAATTCATCAACCATTTAATAACAATGTACTCATGTGTTTTTAGGACACCCCCTGCTCCACATTGTTTTCCATTAGTCTGAGTTGCACCATCAAAACAAGCTAGTGTGTATCACGTCTGGCGAGAAAAAGAAAAAGTACGGGATTGTAAAGGTTTCTATATACAAAACTTCCTTTTGAGGGCACCCATAGTTTTTATGGTTACCGTAATAGCAGAGGGAGAAATATTCTCGAAAATCATAGAGTTTCTCTCCAACCAGATATACCAACAGGTAAGGGCCGGGAGGTATGACATATTTGCTTTCTCATTTGTCCAGGATTTATAACAATCCATCAATGTTGAACCTGTCCATGCATCCTTAAAACTCAGGAGAGTGTTTAATCATTTCCAGATTGATTTTTTTAAGATACAATGAATGAAAAGATGGTTTATGTCTTTGAAAAAGCTCTTGCATAATGGACACTAACTAGGGCCTTCCCAACCCTTTTTTGGAGTGTATCCCATCTATGAATCTTTCCCTCAGCTACCATCAAGGTGAATAATTTTATCTTAAGTTGGATGTCCCATTTCCATATGCCACGCCTCCATCCATCAATACCCAAGTAGTCCCGAGTGGAGATAAGAGCCAAGTAAACATATTTTGTGGAGAGGTACCTTGAATGGTCACCTCACGTCCACATTAAAGTGTCATCGCCATCATATATGGAGACTCCTGCGTTGTTGAGAGTCATGTAGTAACATTCCCATTCAGCTGACAACGAACCCGAAAGGCCAAGGTCCCTATATCTGTACCAGCTAGTCGAGTGTCTGACTTGTACAACAAGGTTCCTCGCCTGTGAGAGAATTGTGATTTTTTTCTTTCTTAACAAAGAAACAAGTTCCGGGGAGAGAAAGGATCTGTCCTCCAAACCCATGATCTTGTCTCTACCAATAGCCACAAGGTGTCCCAAACCAGGAATCCATCTAAGCCACTGCGTGATCAGGTGAATGGATTTTAAGAGGCCACCCCAAATCTTTGAGACTGTAGTCGAAATGAAAGTAGGCGATCTGAGCCAGTTTATAATCATGGTAGATGGAAAATATTTATATTTTATAACATCATTTCAAATGCCTACACCCATTAGAACCCTCCAGAGAGTATTTGTTGCTAAGGATTTACTGAAGTGAAAGATATTGTGGAACCCCCAACCTCCATAGATTTTTGGTTTAGCTAGAGTGTCCCATATGAAAAGATGTAAATGAGAAGAGTCCCCATTTCCTCTCTAGAGGAAATTAAACATAATAATATTGATCTGGTTTAAAATAGAGCACGAGATGGTTTCCAACGACATCTAGTAAACGTGCAGACTTTCAAGAGTCGATTTAACCAAAATAAAATGTCCACCCAATGATAACCATCTATTACACCATAGATCTATTTTTTTCTCCATCTTGGATAGTAGCCAGTTCCAATCAACATTTTTTTGTAGCCCAGTAGTCAAGTAAAAACCTAGATATTTAAACCTTGTGGACAACATTGAAAAATTATATGGAAGAATAGTCCTATACGGTGCCAAGTCTGCCTCCGATAATCATGCATGTAGTACAATTGATTTCTGTACATTTACCCTTAAACTTGATGCTTTGCAAAAAAATTTGATGATGCCATTGATTTCTATCCATTCATTAATAGAAGCGTTTGTCATGATTAAAAAGTCATCCACAAATAAAATATGAAGGATCTTAATCATTCTAGAAACTCTTATGCCTGAGATCTTCCCTACCGCTTTGCTTTCTTTAAGTAGTAAGATAAGACCTTCCAATACCAGAATAAATAGCAAAGGAGATAAAGGGCATCCCTGACGTA
The DNA here is from genome assembly GCA_009831015.1 of Picea engelmannii. NCBI lineage: Eukaryota > Viridiplantae > Streptophyta > Pinopsida > Pinales > Pinaceae > Picea > Picea engelmannii. Next base: position 107,748 of record ML808812.1, read on the forward strand.
ATCCGCGACCGCTCCCGAAGAAATCTGTAGCTTCCCCATTTACTAAAACAACAAAGGAAGATGAAGAGACGCATCTCATTATCCGGTTGGTGAAATGTACCCCAAATCCAATTTGTAATAAGATCATTCTTAGTAGATCCCAGTCAATACAATCATATGCTTTTTGTAGATCCAGCTTCAGAATAATTGACTTATATTTTTTTTTTTTAATGCTGTGAAGGCATTCATGAGCAGTGCCAATGGCGTCTTGTATTTGTCGGCCCTTCAGAAAGCCTAGTTGTTCAACAGAAAGGGATCTGGATAGGATCGGTCTGATACGATTTGATATGATCTTAGAAATTAACTTGTATACAAGATTGCAAACAAAAATGGCCCTGAAGTCATTGAAATGTTTCAGCTTATTCGACTTCGGGATGAGGGCTATAAAAGTTGAATTGAGGCTGCTGGCTATCTGTCCCTTCATCCTAGATTCCTCAACCATTTCTAACAGATCGACACCCACTAGATCAAAAAAGAAAGTGAAGAACTCCACAGTCCAGCCATCGGGCCTAGGACTCTTATCTTTCTTAAACATGAATAATACCTCCCTCAATTCTTCTAAGTTAATAGGCCAAGATAGGGAGCTTGCTTCTGAAACATTTACCATACAGGAAAAAATCCCAACTAATATGCATTGTTCAAATGTTGTTTGTAGATCATGTGCCTTGAAGAAATCACTGAAATATTTCATAGCCTCAACTTTTATATTCTTCCGACTGGTACGACAATGACCACTGGAATCTACGATCTCCCATATGTGTTTGCGGTTTCTTCTATAACAGGCGTATTGATGGAAGAACTTTGTGTTCTGGTCACTTCCTTGAATCCATATAGCCCTGTTGTGTTGCCTGCACAACTCTTCCTTTGCTCTAAGTAAAGTGTTTCGTTCATGTTCTATATTACTTAAATTCTCTGATTCCAAATGCTCCAACCTCAAAATGTTTTTTTTATTCTTTTCCTTGATCCAAAGCTTAGTATGTTTCTTTAGATCCTTTAGTTTCCAAATGATTCTGTGTTTCCCGCCTCCTTCAGAAAGGTACAGTGGGTCTGTCCAGATCTTGTGTACAAGGGAAATGAAGTCCTTTTCCTAAAGCCACTGAGAATTTAGATTGAACGGATAAGGTTTGTATGTCGGCCCGATCTCTAGTTGTAATAGGATCAGACCGTGATCGGAAACAAAGAGATATTCCAACGAGGAACAGTATAAACCCACTCTAGATAGGAGCTCTTCAGAAATGTAAAATCTATCCAGTCGTTTGGTGATAGAGCTAGTCCCTTTGCACCCATTCCTCCATGTGGGTACAATTCTGTCTGGTTGGATGTCAATTAACTGATTGGTCTGAAAAAGCGTTTTGAAAAATTCTGACAAAGGACCAGCCTGTGCCGATCCACCCCAAATTTCACCAGGTGAGACTGTGAAATTCAAATCTCCTGCTATGATCAAATTTTTGTGTTAGAGAATGCCACTGTCCACCACAATGTTCCAGAATTTATTTCTCTCCACGCAAGGGCCATAAGTGTTTAATAAAATAAGCTTCTTCTTGCTATCAATGCAAATTCCTGTCAATAAAATGCCACCAACAGAGAGGTAAGGTACCAATTCAAATTTATTTGTATCCCAAGAAATCATAAGACCTCCCGAGGTCCCCACTGAGTTAACAACACAAGTGACCCATGAGGGACATGGGCTACACATGAAAATTCTAGCTTTTTGTTCTGGGACCAGAGTTTCTTGTAAAAATAAGGTATCAAGACAAGTTTTATCCAAAAGTTGTCGAACAGAGGCTGTTTTTAGGGAGCCTCCTACCCCTCGGAGATTTAGGGATAGATAAATCATTATTTTTCCCGTGTAGGGGCTTTCACCGCTCTAAGTGTCCCACTATCAGTGGAAGGAGAAACTGTAACAAGTTGTTGGGAGGAAGAGGTCGAACACTTTTTTCTAGCACTACGGGTTTTAATGGGGGGGTACTCAATACCCAGGCCACGTGACCAATCAAAATCCTTACCGTTACCTACATCATCAGGTCGAGAAGTACTGGCTTCCCCATCCCAAGAAAAATCTTTATACAAAGAGTTCCCCAAAAATAACGGTAGAGGGACAGTACCAGAGGGGTCATGAAGGTAAGGTATCAAGGAGTCTAATACCTCATTTAAATAGGAGTCAGTTTCCTCCGATTAACGGTAACCGGGAAGTGTGGTAGGGTTCCCGCAAGGGTTTAAGGGCAACTTGAAGGTGGAACAAGGTTGGTAGGGTTCCAATAGAGCAGAAGAGTGTGTAGTAACATGATCTAACACCCCTATAGGACTGGGACTCCTGGAATTTTCCTAGATGACGTCGTCCGATAGTGATACAAAAAAGGGATCCTTATCCACCTGCCGAAAAGAGTCCCCGAAAATGGGCCCAACAGAAACCGTAGCCACCACCATGGGCCTCCACTCAAATGAAGTATTTTGTTTTAACCATTTAGAAGCGTCCAAAGTCTCTTTTTCCATACAAGTTAAAGTAGAAAAAAACATAGGGCAATGTGAACGTAACTTACCTGTGAGACTCTCTGGGGGCAAGGAAGGGATGGTAACCTCCGTCAGGAAGAGGAAAGCCCCGAACTCGCTTGTGGTAGCCTCTGGTGAAGAGTTATATATATTCTCTTGTAACTCTGTCTCCTCTGTATCGTCCAATGAACCCCATCCTTTACAATCCTGTCGTAGGTGACTGGTGCAATGGAAAATGCTGCACCTAAAAGGTATTCCTAGATAATCAAGTCTTTGTAGAGTTTTACGACCCTGACAATTGATCTCTAAGACTTCCGGTAGCCCACTATGTATGTCGATTTCGACCAAGACCTGCGCCACCTTTCTGACCGTAGCGTTAAGGTTATGACTATCCATAGGTATAAACATGCCAAGAGAGTTTCTAATTTCCATGAGTGCAGCTTCATTCCAAAGGTGGATGGGTAAGCCCGGTAGAAGCACCCACATGTGGTGCAACTGAAAGTACTCAGAGGTCAGGTTGAAAGCAACGTGCCACTGTTTAATCACGAGGTTGTTGCCCCCCATGACCCACCTACACTCTAACATAATGGAAAAGTCTTCCAGGGACTTGTAGACGAAACCTAACCATCCCTTGGTTAGGTATAAGATTTCCGGCGCATAACCTAAAAGGGGAACCCATTGATTATATACCCAATCCTATAAAGTAACATTGTTGAGGTAACGATAAGATACCCTAACAAAAAGACCACATAATGCCAGTCTAGTGGCTTGTTCAAGCTCCACATCCAACCCCAAAACCATCTTTATGTGTGCTTTCACCGGTTTCCACAGTCGTCGACGACTACCGGGGAGTCTCGCAGGATAAGACTCCTTCTTCTAGGATGATGGTGGAGCCTTCTCTCTGTGAAAACTACCCTCACTGTGTGCTATGGGAAACTTTGCGTTTTGACAGGCACAGTCTGTTAGACCAGGAAGAATACCATAGTGAGTAGGAGGTAAACAAGGCTTAACGTTAGAAGGTGGTGGCCGATGGGATGTCAAATCCCCCTGTGTAGACTTGAAGGAAAGGGTACCAATCCCCAGGGTGTCTTCACAGTCGAAAAGATCGGCCTACTGCCGAATAACCTCGCCTATAACCTTCATAAGTGTGTCGACGTCTTGCGCAATGTCATCTTGGCCCGACATGACTATGGTGATCCGCCACTTGGGTTCCACTGAAAGTTTCGTGGCAGGGGAGTCAGTCCAAAAGTCAATCAGTGAAGAGTTTAGTGGAGGATGATCAACCTAGGAACTAGGGCTTATTAAAAGTAATTTAATGGTTAGACAGACAACATGCTCCAAATAAGCGAGGGTAAGTGCGAGAACAATCCCCGAAATAGTAAACTAAGTTCTAATCTTGTGAGGTGGAGGTAACTAGACGACTGGAAGGTGAGCAGGGAACAAAAATCTTAAACATAACCGACAAAAGCACAAAATAACTGATCCAGTTAATAACCAAACCCGTCTAAAACATCACACTCACTGTAAACCAGACAAGTTGGAACCAGGCTTCGGCTCCCTAAAGTGTTTGCCATTGTTGTTGTTTTTTTGAAAAAATTCTCCCGCATAGTTGCAAATCTCTTCTGCTCTCCAAGCAAAAAGTGGAATTAACTTGCTTTCGTGACCCTCTACACCTAATATGGTATATATTACTTTTTTAATATATTACTTTAGTTTGATATATATCACCTTTTTAATATATTTTAAAAAAATGAAATATTTTAGATGGCAGTATGAGTATGAGAAATGTTAAGCAGTAAAGTGTTAAGTGTTATGTTATAATTATAATTATAAAGTGGCTCAATTAATAATAATAATAATAATATTTATTAAAATAAATTCAATTTAATATATGTAAGTAGTAATTACTTTAGTTTGATATATAATTATTTTTTTAATATATTTAAAAAATTGAAATATTTTAATATATATTATAATATTAATATATTATAAAATATATTGGTTTGAATTTGTTCTTATTCAATTTTTTATAACTTAAATTTCAACTAATAAAACAATGTTGTAGTTATAAAGTTCATAATATATTAAAAAATATATCAATATTTTTAATATATTAATGTATTTTATAATACTTTAATATTAATGTATTAAACAACTCAATTTTATTCCTTATTTTAATAATTCATTATTTTTTTTGTTTGTTAATTTGTGCGGAACCTGTTGGCAACGCGATTAACCTGTGGCTTGAGAAACCGCGACTCAGGGGCATCTAAGCCGTCAAAATCACCGGGCATCTAAGCCGTCAAAATCACCGGGTATCTAAGCCGTCAAAATCACCCGGGGATCACACCCGGCCTGAGCCACACCAACCCTTAACATGGTTGGATTTTTTGTCCCCGCAGGTTTCGAACCGGTGATTTTAACATCACGGAGTGGCTTAACAACACACTCCGTCACCGACTGTCCTACACCTCGGAGACTTAATAATTCATTATTAACCTCAACTACTACTTTTATTACTTTACTAAAAATTTTAATATTATTATGATACTTTATTACCCTCAATTTTTTATCTCCTAATTTCAATTACTTTTTTCTTAATCACTTTATAAGTATGTTGTTAAAGCATTTTGTAAATAAAATTACTGGTTCAAAACCCGGAAGAAAAAAACCAAGTGAAGATTATTATGTGGGAATTTAAGAATGAGGTGATCCACTCTGTACTATGGAATAAGATTTGGTCCAATATTCCATGGGATTTTCTATGGGGTTCCTGCATAGGAGTGGGAGATCCTGTGTGTTTTGTACCATCACTCGACAGGGCTCGACCACCAGACGTGATAGAGGTAGTTGCCTACAATTTAGTTGATAACGCGTGGAATTGGCTTCCCAGCTTGTCCGAAAAGCCATCGTTGGGGAGATAGGTATTGTGAGGGGGATTTTACAAAGCTATAGCCTTTGAACCAAATCCATACAGGAAGGCAGAGTAAAACAGTTTACAAGTTTCAATTTAAAATAAAATTGGTTTAAAAATAGAAGTTGTATTAAGTTTTCGGGATGGATGGAATTTGATGGATAAATTGTTGAAAGTAATTTAATATTAAAATATAATTACAATTTTTTAATATCATTATTATTCTTTAATTATGTTTAGTAAATTTTTATTAATTGATTTTCTAGTTAAATTTTAAATTCTAATTAGATATTAAAGAAGATTGAGATTAAAATAGCTCATGTCATTTAGAATTTTTATTTTAAATTTAATGATTATAGTTTTATTTTACTTTTAATATTAAGAGTGAAAAATTAAAAAAAAATATTATATTTAAAAAAAATAAAAATAAATTTATGATAATTTTTTGAATTTTTTTAATGATAGATTTTATTTTTATTTTATATACAAATTTAGTTTAATGATTTTTTTTAAACAGTGGATTGTAACATTAAAAATATAAAAAAATTTAAATTTTCAAACAATTTTATTTATAAAAATAATAAAATATAAAATATAAAATTTAGTAAAATAGTTTCATCATATGAATAAGTTTATATTAATGAATGGAATATTGATTTTAATTTTTTTCATACTTTTTCACAACTATACTTTAATATAGTAAGAACCATCACATGAGTCAGGATCAACCTTCTTAAAATATATTAACATTGTTAAAATTATAAGTAGATGAATTCTTGAAGATGTGTTCTATTTTTTTCAGTCAAATGTGTT